>JAVSCE010011114.1:0-166039 GCA_032199065.1 Smutsia gigantea
GAGAGCTCACCAACCCTAACCTAAAGACACCATTCCTATGTAAATATGCAGCCAGAGAGACTGGAGGGAATTCTAAGGGACTGGAATTGCACGAGATCAGGCACTGCACGAGAATTGGACAAAGTCATTAATGGGATCTTATAAAACAAATTCAAAGTGGTCGGTCAGTAAATGAGAGTACTGCCACCCAGACTGAAACCGATTTAAAGGAACATAAATTGAGTCAGTAATAAATGTGGAAGGAGACAAGGGTCAGGAGAAAGCATCTAGTATAGTATTATTGGAGTTGATGTTATTTATTAAGGGGGTTAATAGTAATTTAACAAAGTCCCCATGACAAGGCTTTGAAAGAACCTACAGTTAGATCTATAAGTAACATCTGGTTTCAGGAGCTTAATTGAAAGTATTAAATAGAGGACAGCAATTTAATTAAATATAAAGATGATAAATAAATCTCTGTATGCAGTCATGGGAAGAGAGATCTTGAACAAGGGCCCTGGTGAGATCAAAGGGTTGGGAAATCTGCAGGGCATTGATTGTGAGCTTTCTTCCCCCTTCCCATAGGGCTCTCTGTAGGATACTGCAGGACCCCTTTCTTTTGGGAGCTATCTGTCCCCCACCATGCTCCCTGGCTGCCCAGCCCTCCTGACAGCGACACCTATCCCTGAATGTGCAAATATATAGGCTCTGCCCCACATCCGTCACCCATGGCAGGTCAGGTACAGAGCAGGCAATTCTAGAATCACCTACATTGTACACAAGTCGAGAGAAGGAGGGCCACATGTAGCTGAAAAGAGTGCCATTAATCACCAGATGACTCTGATTAATAAGGGAGAAAACTCAGGATAGAGAGCTGTAGGGCTGCTTAGTCCCAGAGCAGCTGACCCCTAACCCTGCACTCCCCAACCCGACTCTGCTACCCCACATCCCTCCTCCATGCTGCTGGCACAAGAGAGGCGGCAACCAAGCTCAGGCTCAGCGTGGAGGGGGAAGGACAGAGGGGTCCTGACAAGTAGACAAGCAGGATGCATGGAGTACAGGAAGGAACCAGAGCTAAGAAGAGCTGATATGACTAAGAGCCAGAGGCAGCCAGCCTACCCACAAGGGCAGTGAGGCCTTCTCCTAGCCCTGAAGACTCGCTCCAAAACCAACAAGTCAGGGAGGCACCCCTAGATGGCCTGCCACTGCAGCTAGAGTTGGGGCATCCACCTCTGCATGCCCATGTCACTTCCTACATAACCTTCAACCCAGCTGGCTATACTTGGCGACAGTTCTGTGTCCCAATTGGTGCAGGCGGTCTTGCTCATGACAGTCTCTCCAGCACCTAACAGAACCAGCCACGGTGCAGTTGACTGAATGATTGACTGGCTAGGAATCAGCTTGTTTGGAGGAGAGCTGGTCTTGAGGCCTTAGCTGTCTGACCGAGCAGCTGCCTGGGATATCTGGATACTGCCTCAGCTGCTCACCTCCGGCGGGGTCAGGTACTGTTTGAGAATAACAGAGGAGAATCCAGAAGTGCATAGCCCCGACTCTCTTCAGAATCAGAATAAGATGGTCATCTCTCCCTGCAGCCGGACCCCAAGGACGTGGCACTGGGAGTAGGCCAGAGATGGGGTGAGGGTCTGTGCTCTTGCTGTGGGGAGAGAGAGGGAGCACATTCAAAAGGCACCTGCTGGCCCAGGATGGGACATGAGTTAGTACATGTTGAAGCTGAGTGGTGGGTATAGGAGGGCTCATTATACATCTCTCCTTTTTTTATGTATGTTTGCACTTCCCATAATAATATAGTTTTAATGAAATAAATTTTAAATTTAAAAAGATATAAACCTCAAATAATTTTCCCCTACACTCTTGCTCTCTCATCACCTCCTCTAACAGTGGTTCTCAAACTGTAGTCCCCAGACCAGCAATATTAGGATCATCTAGGGACGTTTTAGAAATACAAATTCAAACGCTCCCCTACTGAATCAGAAACTCTGGGGTGGGGCCCAACAATCTATGCATAATAAGCCATCTAGATGCTTCGGATGCATGCACAAGTGTCTTCCCAATGGGTTTCAGCCTCAGGCAAGTTCACTATGGATTCAATGTGACCAAAGAAAAATGACAGCAAAATGTATTTACACGGTGGCAGATCAATCACTAAATCCTGTTCGCTCAGAGCGAGTTTGCATGCAGCAAGCCGGTCTCTGCCTCTGGGCCCCTCTGTCTGCACAGCCGTCCCCTGGGCCTCTGTCCTCGGCACGGCCCCCGCTCCAGCCTCTGCTCTGCTCTCCTGCAGCCTTGCAGCCCTGCCACCGTGTCGTCCAGAGCACTGGGCGGAGCTCTTTATATAGAATCAATAACAACGTATTGCCCACATGTGTGTAGTGAGCTAGCCAACCAGGGCCAGGTGAGAATCTGGCCACAGGAACTTTCATTTTATCCACAAGTTTGAGAACCACTGGCCCAATGTATTTTCTTTATAATCTTCAAAATTGTGACTTCCACAGATCGGTGATATTTCAAATTGTTAGAAGTCCCCTCCCACAACCTTTGGGAAAATGTAATTTCTCTGCAGCTGGCACCCACTTGGTCCAAGCCTCAGCTGCAGCCTGGCTCTGAGGCTCCGCATCCTTTATGCAGAGGACAAGGAGATGCCCTGGCTTAGTACTTGGTGGGTCCAGCCTCTGACTCATGAGTACTCGTTCTGTGCAGGCAGTTCTGAGCTCTTCATAGGCACTATCTCTCTTGATAATCTCAACAACCCTAAAAGGAAGTTACTGTGATTACTTTCATTTTACAAATGAAGGAACCAGGTTTAGATGCATGGGTAGCAGATGTGAGCTGGGGAATGTTCTGTGCCCTCTACGTAGGTGGCAAGGGTTAGAGTCAGCTGCTCTGGGACTAAGCAACATCACAGTGAGACAGGGACCATGGGCTTAGACAGAGTAGGGTGAGGGCCTCCAGAAAAAAGAAAGCAAGATAATAAATTGTGAGATTTGCTTTGGCCTGCTAGGGGCCCAGCTTATTTTCTGACTTTACTCAGTGCTGCTTTTCTTCCTCCAGCCCTAATCAAGTGATTTGCAACCTGGGCGATTTAACAAGCAAGCCCAAAACAATGTAGTAAAAACAGGAAGGATTCCACCTTGAAAATAAAATTGCATTTTAAAACCTATTAGTTAAAAAGTAAGTTTCTTAACAAACTCTTTAACAAACAGATAATAACTCAGCCCACCTTGGGAGCAAAGCAGGCAGTCTTGAGTGATATGCTCCCAGACCAGGAAGCTGCTATCCTGGGAGGAAATCAGAGCAGTAAATTTCTTGTAAATAACCAGGAAGACTAATAAGAAACTTAGTGTTTTTTCAAAGGTCTTTGGGACCACTTAGCAGGTGTGCATCCCTAGCCCTTTGTCTCTCAACAGCCTATAAAACCCCTAGACAACGCACCACCCTGGGACTGTCTTGTTCCCTCCTGGACTGAGTCAGGAGCTCTATCCTCTCACTTTATCTCTAAATAAAATCCTCTCACTTGCTCTCCTACCTTGAGTGTTTGCGAAGTTCATTCTTCTACTCCACAAACAACATCCTGGCATCAACAGCTCTCTATCCTAAGTTTCTTCCCTCATTAGTCAGCAGCTTGCCAAGTTCACCTAGTGAGCAAGTGGCAAAGCCAGACTCCAGAGCATGAACCTAACCACTAGACACCACCACCTTACTCTCCCATTCCCTGTCTGGCTCTGACTGTGTGGCCCAGGACATCTTGCTCCCCAGGCCAAGCCCACACTTTGCCTACACCCTGTGACCAGCCCCCTGACTTAATTACACACCCAGGCTCCGGAGGCTGAGGCTATAATTTACCTGCCCCCAAAGATGCTCACCTTGTCAGTTAGGAAGCTTCCAGGTGCAAGGAACAAATTAATGGACCTGGACAACAGGTAAAATTTACCACCTCATCTAACGAGGGGCTCCCAGGTAAAGGGGCTGAGGGACGGGTTAGTGCAGTGGTTGCATGGTTCCTTCCTTCTTTCCTCTCAGCCATTCTCAGCATGTACCTCTCTGCTGGGAGTGATGGTCACTAGAAGACACATAGTTCCCAGCATCGTGATCAGACAGGAAGAAGAGGCTTATTTCTTCCAGGCATCTCCAATTAGAGTGAGGGGCTCTTTCCCAGCAGACCTTTCCTCATGTCCCCATGGCTGAATGTAGGTGACATGCTCATCCCTAAAGCAGTTGCTGGCAAAGGTAAATGAGAATGACCTAATGACATTAGCTCAGTTGACTAGACCCCTGAGTTACCTGGTGGAGGTATGGACATCCCAGTACAATTGGAACTCAGCTAAGAAGGAAGAGGAAGGAACGGCTACTGCAAGTCTTTTGCCAGGAGCCCCTGCCAGGACCTTGGGGGTGGGGACACTGTCCTAGAGGGTGGCCCCAGAAAGTGAGAAGCAAACGTTTATTAAGTCATTGAGATTTTAATATTGTTACTGAAGCTTACCTATCTTGACTGATACAGATGAATCCTCCCCATGCTGAGCAGACAGGAAACTGGAGGGGTTTGCTCCAGAGAAACTGAATCAGAAGTGCTTCACCAGGGGTGAAGATGAGGTGACGTGTGGCATCATTCTGAAAGCCGCAGCCCTCTGTCTACCTGACCAGGCCCCCAGGCTGCTGATAGCCAGATGTATATCCAGGCAGGAAACTGAAGAATATTCTGGAAACCCCCAAGGCACTGTATAATTTGAGCTTCCCCAAGAAGACATCCAAGTCTCGTCCTGAACTCCCTACAGTGTGCCCCAAGTCACCAAGCCCTATGCAGCCAGTGAGCCCCTTAATGCAACCAACCACACAGCCAAGGGTGGCTGGGACGGCAGGTAGCAAGACCAGATCAAACACACACAAACTGAAGCAAAAAAAAAAAAAAACATTTAAAATCTTGGAGAAAACAGAATTCAGGGAGAAGAAAAAATTTTAATAAATATTTAGAGAGAGAGAAAAATTTGCACACACACGAAAAAGAATATAATAATGTCATGTTTGAAAAGGGAACCAAGAATAAGAGTTATATGAAATTAAAAAAAAACTAATCATTGCTATTTTAAAATTCAATAAAAGAACGAGAGAATAAAGTTAAGGAAATCTCCCAGAAGGTATAATTTTTTAAAAGATGGCAGTTAGGGAGAACAGGTAAGGAATAAAATAAAGGAATTCAGGAGTTCCAAAATAGAACAAAGGAGTTGCAAAAAGAACAGAGGAAAGAGAGGGAGGAAATTATCAAAGAAATAACACAAAAAAATTTCCCAGGACTGCGGGACGTGAGTTTCCTGAAAAGACCCACTGAATGCCCATCATAGTGGATGGATGGAAAGACCCTCACCCACACACACAGTCATGAAGTTCCAGAACACTAGGGCAAAAGTTGTCAAAGAGAAACAATAAAAGCCACATATAAATGATCAGGAATGAGAGTGGCATTGGGCTCTAAACAGAAACTTCTAACACGAAGTTAAGAGACAGGGGCACAGTGCCTTCAAAATGATGAGGAGAAAATGATGTTTAAGAGCTCCATAAATATTCAAATTATTAATCAGGTGCCAATAGAGAAATTTTCAAACATTCAAGGTCTCAAAATCATGCACCCTTTCTCAGGAAGCCACAGGAGACCATGATTCACCAAAAGGAATAAACTAAGAAAGAGGAAGAAATAGGATTCAGGACACAGAAGAATTTCTGGGAAAACAGTGACAGGTATGCATAAGGCCTGGAGACAGACTGGTGGGCATGGAGGAATCCAGGGCAGATGTCCCCGAGAAAATATGAAGCTGATAGATGCCAGCTGTGTTTAATAAAGAGAGATCATTTTGTGACAGAGGCACAAAGTTAAAGCAAATTAAAAAATGAAGCCATTATCCTTACTCCCAGCCCTCCCAGAAAACAATAAGCAATAAGTAGTAAAAGAATGGAAATGTAATCATAGAACAATAGGCTGCATAAATGTCAATTATATGTATAGTCATACTATTATAAGCACTGAATATTTATTTAACCAAATCTTGTGATATAAACTGATTGGGAGAAGAGAGGAGTGGAAGTGTGTGTAAAAAGGCTAGATCCTAATCTTGAAGTCACAAGTCACTAGATAACATTAAAGCTGGAAGATCAAGAAACTGAAGTACAATTGTGTATTTTTAAGAGATCTAGGGAAACAAGGAAAACTGGTGGACAGGCTGCCTGGAGAATGGCACCTGGGGCTGGGGAGCAGAGAAGCCCGGACGTCTGTTGTCCATCATCAGACAGACTGTACTATTTGAATGATTCCACTATGTTCATGGTATTTTTGTATAAATATCTTTTGAAGATATAAATGATTTTCACTTGTTGCAAGAGAACCCCCCATAGCCTGTGCTTTTCACAGAGATCTGCAGACTTCTAGGTCAAAAACGGTTGTGGTTGCACGGCAAAAGGCACTGGCCTCACCTCAGTGGCTGCAGAACTTTTCATTTTTACCAAATGACACAACTGAGCTTGTGAAAACTCCCACAGAGAAACCAACCAGCCATTCTCCTGAGTGGTCTCCAGCGTGACCTTTCTGCATCCCTGAGACCAACAACAGTGGACTCGTGGTGTCAGCTCTGAGAGGGTGTGAGGCCAGTCCTGGACCTGAAGCAGCCTTGGACTGCTGCCGCCCCACCGCCCAGCTACATGTCTGTCCAGGTGAGGCCCCCTGCCAGCGTGGCTCCCGCCCCACCGCCAGCCCTAGACCTCCTCGTGCACTCACCATGCTTGGGTCATGCCTGCTCCTTCCAACCAACCTTCTCACTCAGAATCACAGTGAAGCTGGGGTTGGGTAGAGTGGAGCAGAGCTGAGTTTAGGCAGGAAAGGCCTTGTGTTCAGATCCATGCCCAACCCAACTAGCTATAGCTATTCTCTATTTCTCCACAGTCAGCCAATATCACCAATCATACTCCAATGACAAATACATGAATGTGCCAGGCACATTCCAAATATCTCACCTCTCTTGATCAAGGAGGCTAAGTACTCAACCAAGGGCACCAAGTAATAACTGCCAACTCAGCTCTGCGGGCTCCCAAGTCTGAGTGACTTCCATGGTTTTAGACTGTCCGCGTAAACGGGGAAAGATAAATTTTATTCCCAGAAAGGATGCAAAATTTCATTGGGAGAACATTTGTAAACAAGTACTACACTCTACAAATGTTTGTTTGTTAATTCAAGATTTGTTTATGCAAGGCCCCGTGCTGGATGACGTCCCTATCCTCAGAAGAGCCACTGTGCCGTGGAGGGGGAGGACTCCGGGACCAAGAACCACAGCTCGGTGACAGGCATCTCCGACCCCTCTTCCCCACTTATTTCTGGGAGTTTTCAGATACTTCCACGTGCTTGTGGATGTGTCGCGTGGCTGACCATTTGTAGCAGCCACTTTGCTCCTTGTCCATTCCTTCCTTCCCAGGGCCACCTGCTGGTGAGGCCCTGCTACCTTGCAGCCCACCAGTGCCCACGGCACAGCCACCCTCACCACACACACCTCCACCGGCACAGCAAGGAAGCTCTGGAGTCCTGAGGTCGCCATGGGAGCACTGGAGCACAAAGGCTGTGGCCACACTGCATTCTGGGCCTGAAGGGACAGCATGTCCCCTTCCCCTGCCTCCCTTCCCACGGGAAGCTCTGTCCCCTGCTGCCAGAGAGAGGCTGCTCCTGCCCCCAAAGTCTGTCAAGGCCTCACTGAAAACTCTCCTGTTGTCTGTACCCTGGATCTTACATGTGTCCATGGGACACTGAGCGAGGGGCAAATCTAAGTGACACCCCCCTGAAGTCAGGGCTTTGTTCCTGAGCCTAACTCCTGCCTGACTCCCTCTGCCCAGGGGGCTCCTTAGTCTCTCGTGAAAATTATCTGTCCCCACCTCAGCCCATTTCCAGGCGCACACTGACATGGCTGACCGCTGGCTCCCAGGACACATGTGCACGTGCATAGGTACACACACATGCATAGCTGTCCTCCAGCACACCCTGAATCATCCTCGTCATCCTTCCATGATCAAGGTCCAACACTCTTAAACCTTATCATTTGGAGACAAAACATGGCAGGAGGGCATGTGTCCCCACATCCCAGGGCAATGCCCTAAAATTCCCAGAGATACAAATTTAGTAATTGATGGCTATGCAATAGAATATAAAAACCTGATAGTCTGGGAATAAGATGTACAAAATGGAAGATACTTGCCAGAACTGTTTATGCTGTGATGACATAAAAGTAGCAAACTTTGCAACCAACCGGACACTGCAGAACAGGGAACTTAGGAAGGCCACACCACGCCTGAGGGGCCTCACCAGCCCTGCTCTCCACAAACACTTCAGTCACCCTGAGCCTCTAAATTTCCAGACTTCCTGACCATTCCCTCAATGACCCATCAAGATAATGAAAATCCACCCTTCTTCAACCTATTCTCGCGGGGCCCTGGCCTGTGCCAGGCAAAGCTTTATTGTGGCAATCCCTGACCAATTGGACAAGTTAATCTCTAATAAAAGATTAATGCAAATGGATTTCATTTCTGCTGCCAACTGTGATGGATTGGGAGGGTTACCTAGACTGCTCATATGAGAAGTACTGTGGCCAGAGCTTAGCTCAGCAAGCAAGAGTGCCAGGATCGATTCAGGATGTCTGCCCAGAGTCCTCCAGGGACAGCGGCACTGTAGGTGCTGTTTGCCGTCCAAGGATTCATAGCTGCCCTAGGTTAACCTGTAACCCCACTCTGGGTACATATCTGTGTTTGGCATGGCCCTTGAGGGAAGGAAGTCTTATCCCAGCTAGTAAAAGACCTTGAGCCCATGAGTAGGTATATGGAGCAGAGGGACTCTTCCAGCCCACTTGGGAGAGCCCTTGGCATGCATCGGGAGGACCTGACCTGACAGCAGCATCTCTAACAGCCCTCCGCACTAGCGGCCATCAGTTCCAGTTAATCTCAATGCGCATCATTAATCTATGCCTCCCAGCGTAGGGACAACCTCCCACCTGTGGCTAGTGTGAGCTGCCCGTTGGTGGTGAGGCCTAGATACAGATGAGCAGCCACGGCCTGCTCTGGGGACTCAGGGCCCAGGAAGGAAGTTGGAGTCTGGTCAGGCACTTACCAAAGTGAAAGAAAAGTGGGTCAATCTTGTAAATAAACCCTGGGTGCACTGGTCCTACATTTAGGCCTCACGGTGGATCCAGAAGGGATGGGGGAGCCCCCACCTCTGGGAGGAATTTTTATTTGATTTTTGTTTGCTTTCCCAGGGCCGCATTTGTACTGATTAAAGTATTAAATAAAAAGGGCTTTGAAAATTTAGGCAAACCCTAGGGAAGCTGTGCCAGACATGTGATTCTTGGAGATGGGATATGAGACCAAAGAGGTGATTCCTCTCTGCTTCTGTGGGTACCTCCCTCCAAAAAGAGCTCAGAAACTCCTGTCAGGCCCCACCTCTCCAGCAAGCCACAACCCTTCCATTCTGGGATCCACACACTATTTGCAGCAGTTTGCAGTTCATGAGCAAGTCCCAACTCGCCCTGCTGGTCCAAATAAAGCTCATGAGACCATGACGGCAGACTGGCTCATCAGAGAGTCGCACTGGGAACAGACTCTGGCAAACAGCAGGTGAGCCAGCCCTAGCTCCAGAGGAGAGAGACCTCCAGTAACAAGGTCTCCCCATGGGCAGGATTGAGGTTGGAAATACTCTAATAAACTATGAGGATGTCTGGATTCAAGTGGAATGTGTTGCTAAGATGGGCTTCCAGAATCAGAGCTCTTTCTTTCTGGCTTTTTTTTTTTTAATCTAATTCTGTCTGTCTTCTTCTCCTTCTTCTCTGTCCTACTTTCATTCTCTCTCTCTTTCTGCAAGTGTAGATATCTACTGGATGCCAGGTGTGGCCCTGGTGCTGGGAACACAGATGGACCAAGCCTAGTCCCTCCATCAGGAGCTCCCAGGCTAGAAAGGGAAGTGATAAATGTACACACACAGACGTACATGCAGTTCGGAAGCACAGGGGAACGTGCACACAAGCCTGAAACAAAGAATTCCACATTCGAGTTGGAATTAGGATTAACTGATGTTTGCTAAATGGGAAATCAGTTAAGGACATTTCAAAGACACTCCAAGGGGCAAAAGCATGCAGGCCTGAGAGGCTAGGCATTGCTGGGGAAGCGTAGGCAGCAAGATGTTGCCAGAGTTTGTTAATAGAACGAGTTCAGGTGATGAAATCACACGAGCAAGTGGAGACCATGGAGAGCCATGTGTGCTGAGATAGGATTTTATCCCCAGGCCAGTAGGAATGTGCTGTTTAAGCAGGAAAGTGGACTCAGCAGCTTTACCTGAGAGATTCTTCTGTGTCCAGGTAGGATATAGATGGCTGTGGCAGGATGGGCTGCAGATGAGTGTACGAGACAGTGTGACGCCCGCACCTCATCCATCCCACACAAACAGCAGCCTCGCATGGACTCCCGATTTAACCTAGCTTGTGACATAACTGAATTGGAAAGATTCAGGAAGTGTCTATGTGATGGGGGAGAGGGATCAGATAGTCAGCCTTATTCCATCTTTGGAATCCAGTTGAAAGTAAATAAAATCTAAAACTCAAAAGCTAGCAATATGGGGATGGTGGAAGCTGCCAAGGTTTGAAGTACTCACCTCTGGGAAGTGTGAACTGTGGCCAAGGAGGGAGGGGACAGGAGCCCACTGTTTTTCATTATATGCCTTATAGAATACTTTGTCTTTTTAAACTATGTCCACGTATGATTTTTATAAAAATAAAAATTGAATTTTTGGCTGCTGTGTGGAGAATAGGTTGGAGGAGGGCAGGAACGGAACCAGGGAAACCCATTAAGTGGTCCAAGGGAAAGACGATGAGGCCCGGGGCCAGGGTGGGAAGAATCGACGTGGAGAGAGCTGGATGCATTTGCTGAGTTTTGCAGACAGAGGCCACATGACTTCCTGAAGGACAGAAGAGAGGCAGTGAAAACACGAGAGGAATGAAATGTAATTTCTAGGCATTGGGCTGGAGCAGGCAGGGTGGAGAACAGGGTGAGACCAGTGAGCGCCAAGGGCCCAGTATTCAAGGAGGAGCTCGCTCCAGGGCCGAGCAGGTGGGCACTGGAAAGTGAGGGTCTCCCGAAACACTGTGGTTGCCCCACCAGAGTCCCGGCCTCAACTTGGCAGGTTCTGGTGCTGTTTACTGGGATGGGAGAATTAGTGGCAAAAACGCAGGGGTCACAATGGAGGACAGAGAGTGGAGAATGATCAGGTCCTCTATTTGTGGTCCTGTGATGTTTTCAAGCAGTACGATCTTCAGTCCAGGGTACACTCAGTTGGAGATAGAAATTCCAATGTCTCAGCATAGAGATGATAATTAAAGTCATGGGTTGAGACTGGATAATGCAGAAAGAGTGGGCATGAAGAGTACAGGAAGGGCCGGATTGGAGTCATTCCGGCATACGACAGGGAGGGGAGGGACTGACAGGGTGTCCCAGGGAAGGAGCACTCAGGGAGGAAGGAGGGAAACCAGGAGAGACTGGGGTTCCAGAAGCTCTGCTTTGCAGAGCAGGCCATCCTGGACACTGGACATCCACAACCCTTTACAAAGATTGCACTGTAAAGAGGACAAAATGCTTCTTGTCCTCTGCGTGCCCAAGGCCAGCCCTTTGCCTGTCCACCTGAGACTGTGGACCACCCGCACTCTTCTCCACCTGCGGTGTTGCCTCGCTGTCAGTCCTGCTACCTCCCAGCTTCTGGCCCACTGCCTGCCTCTGCGTCTGCAGCTCTGCCTCTTCGCTAGGACTTCACGTCCTAGTCAGGGACTCCTGTCTGGATCCTTGCTGGTTTCGAAGGAGTGGGTTTTGGTTATTCATTCAATAACTGTTTATGAACCACCTACCATGCCAGGAATGGTGCTGGGCACAGTGGATACACAGGGTAATTAGGACAAATGTTAACCAGAAGGTCCAACATCCCCATGACACTTCCTACACTGAGGCCCTTCAGATAAAGCACCCCACCTGCCCAACTCTGAATTCTGGCCCCCAGCCCACTGACCAGACTTCCGGACAAGCCCACTGAGCTTCCAGTGAGGGGCCCAAACATTTCTCCTCCCACCAGGTGCAGCCTCTTTGGAACATAGAACCTCCACTGTGCAGAAAGGCACACCCACGCTGGGCCAGATAAGAGCTCGTTGGCCATGCGTCCATTCAGCCCAGATCCACACAGTGCTTGGCACATAGTGGTGCACGGAATGATGGATGCGGGGCACTCACGTAGTCGGCTCCCGGCACAGGGTGCCGGTCGCTGCCGTGTTCGGTGCCTTTGCCTCCCTTGTCCTGAAGCCTGACAGGAGCTGTTGATGTTGACTCCTTGACAACCAACTGCCCTGAGACATTCTGCAGGAGCTGCCCTTACTCAGGGTGTGTTTTTCACCTCGTGCAACTCATCCCATATGGAAAGCACATGCAGAAGAGAGGAAGTGGTGATGCAAGGGCCACTTGCCTTAAGGGGGTGAGTAAAATATTCTACAGCGACAGGCCAGGCTTTCACATGTTCCCATTGGGACCAGATTTTGCCAGACCATTTTCATGCACCAAAGGTGGCCGGGTGGGCAAATTTCACCTACATGGAAAGTCCCCCGGAATCTCTAAAGAAGCCCATCCAGGTGGTTGCCTTACTATAACGACAAGATGGGAAGCAGTGCCAGAAGGGCAAGGGAGGAGTTCAGGGAGATGGTGAAAAGCTCAGAGGCACTTACTAGTTGTGTAACTTCAGGCAAGTTACTTAACCACTGTGAGCCTCAGCTTCTGCCAATATAAAATTGAGCTAATACTAGGACTATTCCCCTAGTTGTTGTGAGGATCCACTGGGTTTAGTACTTGTAAGCACTTAAAACAGAAACAATCAGCCATCAGTGTTCACAGGTTACATGGAAGAGACCCTGTGTCGAGCTCTCAGGCCATTGGGCCTGACACCTTCTCTGCTTCTCTTTCCTTTAATGAGCTCCCTGTGTTTGGATGGGCTGCAGAACCAGAAGGGCATGCACAGCAGCCTCTGCGCACTTCCCTGGGATGGTCCATGGCCCCTTCCTTTCCTCAGGGATTCCACGGGGCCCTAATGCAGCACCGCATGCCCAGCTTCGCCACCTGCCAGGATCCACCTCCTTCTCTACACAAAGACTAGACGGGCCTCAACCTCCTCCTGTGAGTCACGTTTCTGGTCCGAGGAAGCAAAAAAGGTCACTGCCATGTGTGGGGAGGCCCCCTCTCTCTGCAAATTCGTCTTTCAATAAATGATGAGTGCTGTCACATCTCACTTCAGAAGCCATAACAATATATGCTCAAGTCTTTCCAATCAGGGTTGTTTCCACAAGCCTTTGGCTTCTGTGAGGAACGTTTGGTTTAAAAGGAAATGGAATTTCCCCTTCAATATTCTTCTTCGATGACAGGTCCGTGATTGGAATCAGGGCATGAAAAGTCATAGCTCAGTGGTTATTTACATAGGTGGCTTTTGACTTTGCAGAGTCACCTGGAGCACAGAGCACCCAACCTCTCCCACCTCCCACTTTCCACCCTGACAGCTCAAGCAGATCCTGGCTGGCTGCCCTGGAGCTTCATGGTATTTCATGGTCCAGTGCTATCTGATTAGGAGCTTAGCTAACTCATCTTTGCAAGAATCTGCCACACACTCTCTCCTCACATCCTTGTCCCTCAAGCCTGTGCTCCAGGCCAGTCTTCTCCTCTGCCCAAGGTGATGGAGCTCAGACAAGCACACGTGCACACAATGCATGTGCACACAGCAGGTGCTTGCTTCTCTGCCTGCACTGATGACAGGGAAGTACTAATTGGTACATATGATAAGAAAGAACAATTTGCTGATTGTCTAGGTTGCAGGACAACCAGAGCCCAGTGAGGCCACAGGGAAAGAAATGGAGACAGCTCCTGGAAACTCTAAAGAAGAGTAAAATGAGGCCACACTCAAGAATGAGACCTTGAAGAAGGTTCAGTGAGAAACAGAGCTGCAGAAGCAGCAGGCCACTCACAGCTGGCTTGTATGTCTGTCTCCTGTCCAGCCTGGAAGCCCTGGGGGCAGCCACACATCTGTGTGTCCCTCACACCCAGCACAAGTCCAAGCACAGGCAAGCATGTTTGTTGATGATGGAACAAAGGAAGAAACAAGAGGAGCAGAGTAGGTAGCTTGCTCAGAGATCTGGATGCTGTTTTACTTACTTTGGGGCAGGGTTTGGAGAACAGTGTATGTGCTGAATAGGATGGAAACTCAGAGGGGTAGGGTCTTCTGCAGCCAGATGAGGAGCCTGGCCTGAGGACTGAGAGAGTAGGCATGGGCTACACGGTGCTCACAGACCTGCTTCTGGACCAGGAGGGCTGGCGGGCAGATGCTGCCCGATGCCCGAGCAACTGCATGGCCCTGCCATCAGTATGGAGCCTGCCCCAACCCCACTTACAGAGGAGCTATTGAGAAGCCATCAAGAGCCTCCTGCCCTTCAGAGCAAGTGACAACCATGCTCAGGAGTCAGAGGATTTGTTTCCCAGAGTGGGGGCCAGAGGCCAATGGAAAGATGGAGAAAATTAGCATCTGGACCTGGGTGAGGAGTACCACGCACATGCCCCCAGCACAGCAGCCAACATTCCTGAAGGATGCCTCTTCCTCCCGGAGCTCTGGGCCCTGGCTTCCAGGTTATGGGCAACTAGAGGCAGTCAGCAGGGGATGCTTCTGACCTACTGCCAGGAGGATGAGGATGAGGACTGTGACCTCAGGCTAGGCGCCCAGGAAAGCAGGCAGGTGTCTGTGCAACTGAGGCAAAGAACCAACTGAGAGCAGCTGCTCTTCAGAGAAGGGCCTGGCGTCTGTGGACAGATCAGTAGCCAGTGAGTCCTTCCCAGAGTTGAAGAATCATTTCTCTGAAGAGACTCTGTTTTAAATGAATTTTCCTAGGAGCCCCACCCAACAATCTCCTGGAACATCTTATTGGCCAGAATATATCACATGACCATCCCATCTGCAAGGGATGCTGGGAAGTTTTGTTTTTTTTTTTCTGGACACATTCTGACAAAATAGGATTCCCTTTAATAAGGAAGAAGGGGGAAAAGGATATGGAGTAAGCAACTGGCCATCTCCACCATGCACCTGTATAGCAGCTCTTGTTTCAGCCAGTTAGTGAAGGGTCTGGGAAATGGATTAGAGAGAGAAAAGGAGGAAAAGGGAGAGAAGCAGGGCCCATGTCAGAGCCAGGATTCCCAGGCTAGCTTGAGTGAAAGTGTGTGTGTGTGTGTGTGTGTGTGTGTGTGTGTGTGTGTGTGTGTGTGTGTGTGTGTGTTACAGGGTCACCAGCATAGTTTGCCTAGGACATAGGACTTTTAGTATTAAAGCCAGGACAGTCCCAGGCAAACAGGGATATCTGGTCACCTTAAATGTACGTATGTCTATGTGTGTAAAGGGGGTGTTGTTAGACTAGATATCTTAGACCAGTGTTACTCATGCTGTTCCAAGAACCCCTGCAGGACCTCAAGATCCTTTCAGGGCATCTGTGAGGTCAGACAATTTTTTTAATAAACGAAGGGTGTTATTTGCCTATTTCACTCTCTTTTTTCTCTCAGGCATGCAAAAGGGTTTTCCAGAGGTTATGTGAAGTATGGTATTGCAAAAGAGCGGGTGCAAAAACAGGAGAGTTCAGCTGTCCTTTATGCTGTTAGAGAAAGGAATTGGAGGCACTAGATACCAAAGACATTTTCAAAAATTGTAAAAAAATGCCACTTTTCTCACTATTTAATCTTGTTTTGAAAAATAGAGTCATTTCATTAAAAACATGTTGTGTTAACATGCAATCATTTATTATGGCTATTTTTAAATGAACTGATAATTTTTTTAATTTCTTGGTCTTAATTTCTAATATGATAAATACTGATAGCTATAACCTACATTTTTTAAAATGTGCTCCATGGAGAGGGGCTGGGCTGCAAACTACTCACCACTAGTCACTGTTGAGATAAATACAAAAATTGAGAAGCTTTTAGAAAATTCTACAGCAACTTGGTAGAATCACTTTATGTCCACTGAAACTAATAATATGAAAAGTTGGGCTTGTATTTTGTATGTTTCCCCTCTTTGATTTCATTTTTCTAGCAACTTAATTTTGTTGTACTTTACAAAATGTTCCATGAGGCATTGGAAGTTTTTAAAACATGGTCCATTTATGCCTGAGATAAATCTTAAAGGATAAATACTGCAAAGATAGAGACAAAGTAGTACATAGAAAAGTTTATGTTTCAAGGGAACACTATGCAGTGTTAAGAGACACTCTTGCCTACTTGATTCTAGCTTTATTGAGCTATTTTACAATTTTATTATTTTTTATATAGAGGTACATATAATAAAATGCACAAATCTTCATGCACAGCTTGATGAATTTTGACATATATATGCACTCATGTAATCATCACCCAGATCAAGATATCAAACATTTTATAAATTGCCAATAACTAACAGCAATGCCAAATAATTTCTCCCTATAAACAGGCAAAACTTCTGTCATGTAACTGGCTTCCCTCTCTCAGTTCTGTGAGATGCTGGATTAATGCTTATTTTTGGAAGCCATCACCAAGATTATAACTGGCTTCTTGGTGGAGACCAGTTTTGCCTCCATTTGCTCATTCATTTCAATATTCCTGATCTACAATGATGTTCATTCTTTGGACTCTCCTTTGAACTAGTTTTAACTGGCTACCTCATTAATGACTTAAATAAAATCTTTACTCTGTGTTCATTAAAGAGTAATATGGTCCTTCTTATTATTCACAAGCCACAGAATTTGCAAAGCTCTGCTCTGGGGACCACCCCCCCAATATTATTGTGACTCAATCGCCCTCTGAAAGTTACTTCCATTCTGAATCTTCCTGCTACCTGATGATGTCTGTACCTGCTCCTCTCTGTACTTTTTTCCCATCTTAAAGCTCTACTTTCTTCCTAGTTTACGCTTCCTCACTCTCTTGTTGGTAGAGTAGAAAAGAGGCCACAGGAAGTCATAATGTACCATAGGGAAAGCTCTATGTTAGGTACTCTGAGAGGGAAAGAGAGAGAGAGAGAGACCACCAGGGCACTGAATAGGTAGGGGCAGAGGCGCCATTCTGTATGCACCTTTGTATATAGCTGAAGGTAACCGTCATGCCCAACCATCACTAAACACCTTTTTTTGTTTTTGTGAGCAAAACCACACTTCTGTGAGCTGCTGGATTAATGCTTATTTTTGGAAGCTATCCTCAAGATTATAACTGGCTTCCTCATGCCAGAACGCAATCCTAACCCCAGTTGCTAAGGCCCTGGCAGAAGAAGGCCTTTGCCAAGAAGATCCCAGTGATGAGGGACGTTGCCACTGAAGCCTGACCTCAGTTGCAGAGGAGGGCAGTTCAGTGACCAGTGGCTCTGACATTTGAGGAACCCAAACTGATGGTCCCATTTCCCTGCCCTCCTGGGGCGCTGAAGGGAGGATGTCTGAGGTTCCTGTCTGCCCAGCAGCACTTCCTCCCACTTCGGCTGCTGATACAGCAGCATCCCTGCTGTCCCCAGTTCCTTTAGAGCTTGGTGGGCCTGTTGAGTAAGGTGCCAACCAGTGTGTACTGCTATTACACAAGTTCACACAGACTCTCTAATGGAAATCTGAATCTTTTTTTTAAACTACTTCTATTGAAGTATAGTTTACATATCAAAAAATTCACTTGTTTCAAAAAGACTATTCATTAACTTTCAGAAAATGTGTGGGGTTGTGCACCCATCCTCACTAATTTTAGAACATTCCCATACCCCAAAGAGTAACTTTGTGCCCATTTGCAGTCACTCCCTATGCTCAAGGCAACCACTCATCTCCCTTCTGTCTCTTCATATTTGCCTTTTCTGGATATTTCCTATAAATGAAACAATATAATATATATAATGTTTTTGAGTTTCATCCCATAGCATGTAGCAATACCTGATTTCTTTTCATAGCCAACTTGTATTCCCTTGTATGGACATAGCACATTTTGTCAATTCATTCACTAGTTGATGGATATTTACATTGTTTCCACTTTTTGACTATCAATGTTGCTTTGAACATTGGTGTACAAGTCTTTGTGTGAACTTGTATTTTCATTTCTCTTGGGTAAATACACAGAAGTGGAATTTCTGGGTCATATGGTAAACTTATGTTTAACTTTTTGAGAAAGCGACCAATCGTTTTCCAAAGTAGCTGTACCATTTTCTATTCCCATCAGCAGTATAGGAGGGTTCCAGTTGTTCCAGATCTTCACCAACACTTGTTATTGTCTGTTTTTTTTTTATTATAGCCATTTGTGGACTGGGAATCTGAATCTTGAACCAAGTAAAGTGTGGGCAGCCACAGCTGTGGCTGACCAATCCTGAACACCGTGGAAGGTGCTCGTCATCCTGTCACAGATCCTGGGCAGCTCAGATTCCTGCCTTTCTGAAAGTCTCATTAGTCTACTCTTTTGGGGTCTATATATTACCCCCATCTCCCAATAAAATGGTATTTTACAATGTAAGTGGGTTGAGTGGGTTTCTGTCACCTGCAACAGCCCCCATTCCCACAGACCCCCATCCCGGAGCCCAGTTGCAGCCAACGTGCCAAGGTTTGCCTGTTGGGATGAGCCTGGCAGGCATTGTGGGGTCACAATTTGTTCTCAGTGGAGACAAATGCTGGGAGAAACCCCTTCTGCAATAAGGAGGAGGATGCCGTCTCCCAGCTTTCTGGGCATCTGGGGTGAAACAACACATTCGTCCAGGCTGCAGCTCACCTCTCTGGACCTGCTGCGGGCGCACCTGAGGGAAGCAAGAGTTTCTCCAGAGAATCACATAAAGTGGTGAGAAGGATTAGTAGCCTTTGAGCAACTGGATGAAAA
Organism: Smutsia gigantea; assembly: GCA_032199065.1. NCBI lineage: Eukaryota > Metazoa > Chordata > Mammalia > Pholidota > Manidae > Smutsia > Smutsia gigantea. The sequence goes on from JAVSCE010011114.1 coordinate 18,916, forward strand.
TGGAGGCATACTTAGTGGGTGTCAGAAAATGTGTGTCCTGGAGCACTCTGAGAATTTCCCCCTGGTGCATTTCACTGGATGACCGGAAACTCAAGCCTACCATCTGAGAACCTGAGACGTTGGTTCAATGAAAGCATAGAGGGCTGTGTGATCTGGGGTGAGTCACCTGACCTCTCTGAGCTATTATTTGCAGGACTGTTGTCAGATTGGCAGAGAAGAGATCACCAGCATGGTGTCTGGCACATGGTTGACACTTTTCCCAACTTTGTCATTGTGCCAAAGTTTACTAAGGGACATAAAATAAAATGGCTCTGCCCCAATCTTCTGCTTTGAAGGAGGTGCTTCAGCATCATGGTTAAGAAAATGAACTTCCGTACTAGGTGTATCTAGTGCTTGTCATACCTTGCCTGCTGCAAGTTACCCATCTCATCAGCCTTACTTCCTCCATCCCTAAGATGACATCTATGGCAGCGCTTCACTCACTCAGTGTGTTTTGAGGCTCACATGAGGCTGAACAGAGAGGTCTTAGCCAGGTTCCTGGTACCGAGCAGTACTCATCAGCACGGCTGGGTTTGTAGCAGCAGTTACTCGGACTTTTCCAACCTCTCCCTGGGCTGGGAGCTGCCTCAGAGAAGAGCCCGTGTTATGTCTGGGCTGGACGGTAGGGGGCCGGGCTGACAGGAGGCTGCCCAGCGCAGACCCCACTGCCCCTGCTAGCCTCGGGCTGTGGGAGCCTGCGGCCACCCCTGGCAGAGAGGCTTCTGGTCAGCGAGCACCTCAGACTTCCAAGGTTGCTGCTGACCCTGCCCCAGGTCAGACGAGTGTTTGACCGCCTGAGCTCTCCGGCCCCTCCCAGACCAGGACAACAGGTGTGTGTGCTCAGTAATTCAAGCCTATCTTCTGAAGGCCTGAGAAATTGAGAGAGGACAGACAACTCTTTCTCCAAACAACCACAAGACCAATAAACAAGTTTTCAGGGCAGCCATGGCCAGCTTGAGATTGTGTAGGGCTGTCAGGCTGGGGACTGTCCAGGACCTTTGCTCTTCATAACAACAGCAGTGGGGCACAGCAACAGCGCCAGTCGCTGAGCGCCCAGAGGGTGCCAGGCACTGCCCCAGGTCCTTGCTGTGCTTACCCCCATTTCTTCCTCTCCAAAGCCCTGTGAAGGGGGTGAGGGAGAGGAACAGAGACGCTGGAGTCAGACAGAGCAGGGCTTGAACCCCAGCTCTGCCACAGGCTGACCAGCTGACCTTCAGTAGGTCGATGTACCTCTTGGAGCCTCAGTTTCATTGCCTGTAAAATACAGATAATAACACCTACTTCACATGGTTTTTGAGAATTAGATGTGGTAATGTAGAGAATACTGGTAGCCCAGAGCCCAGCACAGAGAAAGCTGCAACATGCAGCAGCCAGATATATTATTGGATGAGTGTCCCCACTTCAAGTATAAGGACATTGAAGCCCATTTGGCCAGAACCTTATCCACCGTGTATACTATAGCACCTGCTGGCTGTCCCCCAAGCCCTGGAAACCTTGCTGGTAGATAGGCTAGGGAGAAGGAAAGCCCCGGGTTCAGGTTTCCAGCCAGAAGGAGATAGAAAGCACTAGCTAAGACGGGGGTGCCATCTATGGTTCCTTATTGGCCAACCTCTTCTGCCCCCAAGACCACAGCACAGTTTGGAAAGGGCTGAAGATGAATACCCAGAGTTGAAATCCCATTATGTTGTCCCAAACAGATTCTAATCAATACACAGAGAACCACTGAGCACATGTCCATGCCCAGACTCTAAGCCGAAGGGCAAAGGGTAAACAGATGAGAATCCTTACAAGGGGCGTGATTAACATCCCCAGGGAGAAGCACTCAGCGTGTCTGTGGGTCTGCAGGTGTGCTTGGATGCTGCAGGACAAACAGGGTGCCTGCCACCCAAAGCTCTGTAAGGGATCCAAGCGACCAACAGTTCCCAAAGTCTTAATTATTCTGATCATTGCTTCATCCCAATATAGTTTAAACTAGTATAAATGCAGTTATAAATAAGATGGTTGGTGTGAGGTTATCCATTTTCTCCATGCAAACAATTTTATATATATGTTTAGATTACAAGTTAAAGTCCAGAAAGGACTGTTTCAACCATAATATACCAACAAAACTATGTCTTTTAGTGAAAAAACATTTACATTACAGCACATTAAACATGTGCAGCCCAGTTAAACACAATACAGTGTCTACCCAGCATCCAGTCTTTCTCTGCTTCACTCAGGCCACATGGTTCCAAGGCCCTGGACGAGCCCCAGCTCCAGCAAGGGCCCTGACTCGGGGGGCCAGCCTGCTAAGCACATCTCTTGCCAGTGTTATATTGAGGAATCCTGTCAGCACCTGGCATCCTTCTAAACTGTCATTGGTCCAAGGAGGGATGTGAAATCCAAAGTGGTCTAGTTGGTCTGAAAGAACAATCTTTCATCCTGTGGGTAGAAGAGAGATGTCCTCACTCTCTGGCCGAACATGAACTCAGAGCACGTTGTCCCAGCACTGCCGGCAGCCTTCGTGACAGCACAGGGAGGCTGCTGAGGGCAGAGCTGCAGCAGAGGAGCATGCAGCCAGGGGCCCGAAGGAAACCAAGCCTGGGCGTCCCTGGGCTGCATCACGCCCTATCTCTGGACTCCCTGTTTTGCAGGGTGGCAAACTCCTTTTGTTGAGTCAGAGGGAGTTTTCTATTTCTTGTGCTGGGGAAGGTAGGTCTAGAGATGAATGGAAAGGAGGGGCTGGCTTGAGACAGTGAAGCAAAGCTGAAAAAGGTGGTGGAAGAAGCTAAGGCATTATAAGGATCCTGTGTTTGAGCAATAAAGACATTTCCCCACAAGGAATTATGTGACCAGAGAATCACAGGAAAGATGAAAAGGAGGACTTGGCTTGAAAAGGAGGACCAGACCCTGAGGGAGAAGGAAGGTTAAAGTGGAGAAAGGTCTCTCTGCAGCGGGAATCTACAGTGAGTACCGAACGGCTCGCTCCCACGTTTTTCAGGAAAGAAGGAGAGTGGAAGAGAGGGAAAGATGGTGAGCCTACATGGGAGAGGGCCCTGAGAGGATGTGTAATTGGTGGCCTGTGTCCCCACAATGTAGGCACACTTCTAGTGTCTCTGAGCAATGCTGAATCTAAAGACCGTAAAAGGCAGCTTGTCTCATCTGCCAGGGGCTTCCTGCCAGCCCCTGAAATATAAGATAATAGAGATCTTTTTCACTTTGCTCTTAGTCCAAAGGGGGTTCTCAACTCTTCTCCAGGTTTCAGTCCACACTGCCTTGCCTTCCATGGCCAAGGCCATGTGCGAATGATAACTGTCTTACAATGATTTGCTCTCATGACACCCGAGAGGGCCCATATGTTGTGCCTGCCTTACCTTCATTTCTCCGGGGTCCATTAACAGCACCCATTCTGCACTGAGCAACACGGTCTGCAGAAGATGTGGCCCCACCCCAGAGCCGGGGCAGAGCTCATGGCTCAGGTCCAGCCACTGCGCCTCCCGCTAAGTAACTGCAGTGGGTGTGCAAGATGGCCCAACCCAGCCAGTCCAGGCTAGTGAGCTGGGCTGCTGCTGGTGGGAGGGGGGCAACAGGGCTCCTTGTCTGCTAAGCCTAAAAAGAGGAAGTCATCTCGGAGCTGCTGGGGCCATTTTGGTGGCTTGTGAGAAAAACCTGTGTGAAATTGAGAAACAAATGCAGACAGAGGGAAGCAGAGAGATGGGATCATTTGAGAGCCATGCCTAAAGCCAGTGTGCCAGACTTCTCACTTACATAGGCAAATGGCATGCCGTCTATTTTTGCTCAGTCACTCAAGTTGGTTTTTCTATCACTTGTAACTGGTGGAGTTTGAGTTGAAAAATGTCAACTTTAGAAGACAATGATTTTTCTTCTTTCCTATTGCTTTGTTCTTAGTCCTATATAAAAGCCTTTAGGTTATTCCTAATGTACATCAACTTCTTGCTTTCTGACTTTAAGCAAGTCACATCTGTGTGTCCTCAATGGTAAAATGAGGGCATTGGACCCAGTCTTCCAGGTCCCTTCCTGTTCTGAAATTGTATACTTCTATGAATAGTATTTTAGCAAACTTCACACTCAGAACTGGTCACGAAACTATTTTGTTCAAGAGAGTGGATTTAAAACATTAAAATAAGACTCAAAAAATGGTTAATCAATTGTCAGATGATGAAAACACGAGGCCTCTCTGCTTTCGCAAAGCATAGAACCACATTCATGCTGAAGATAGGGCACACGCTGGTTTGAGTGCCTGAAAACCCCCTCTCCCCCACGCCTTCCAGTGTGTAGTGCCGCCGTATAGCTGTAGCTCGTCCGTCTCAGTCAGCCTTGTAGTCCACAAACTTCCTCAGAGGTAGGGGAAGCATAACAGTTTGACAATCGTCAGAACAGTTTAAAAACAAAACTAGTTCCTTTGTCCATAGAAACTAGGGTCCCTACTCAAAGCCCCTTAGTAACTCTCTGTCACCCAGATGCCAAGTTGGACATCTGCCCACAGCCCCCTCCTTCTCCCATTCCCATCTACTTAGGCATCCTAGGTGCATCCCTTAAGCTCTGTGTGCTTCGGATTCCTCATCTGTAAAATGGGAGTAATAACAGCACCTTCCTGTAAGCATCACCATTAGTACTGGTTGAGCCCAGTCCCCAGAACCGTGCCCAGCACTCAGTGAGTGCAGTGTAGGCCCTGGGTCCCACCTTCATCCTCATGACTCCAGGCGGGCCCCTCAGTGCTAATGGATGGTTGCTTGGATGAGCAGCTGAACAACAGGTCAAAGCATGAAGTACTCAAAAGTATTTCCTATCCTGTAGGTTACCAGTAAATACTCATTAATGATCATGTTGTAGAGATATAAAAGTAGCAATTCAGAAGTGACAAATGACACAACCTGCTCCCTTTCCTGCCATTTCTGCTCACACCTGGTCCCCCCAAAATCCCTTCTTCTTGGAGCTTTGGCCATTGGCCTACAGGGCCTAGTTAGTGAGGATTTGCAGCTCTTAGTGTAAATCTGCTCTTGTTGGAATCTAATGTGAACTGCTCCCAAAGCAACCGCAGGCTTATTTCTCAATTATGTCAGTTTTAGCTAAAAGATACCCAGAGTGACCAGCTGACCCCCAGAACTCAATTCCCTGGAGCATTCAGATGAAACAGGATTTTGGGAACCAATTCTCCTAACCTGCTCTTAAATGAAAACAATTGATGACTCAGAAAGACCATTTATGGAGTATAATAGAAGACAGAGTAGACCCAAGCCTCAGTCCCTGGTTTTGCTGTGAAAATTCCATCCTGGAAGATTCCCTCCCAGAAGGCTGCTCGCTGGCTGCAGAACAAAGGGACCATCTGATCGAGAGGCACAAACCCTGCAGCCTGCAGAGTGAAATGAGAATGGGCCAAGGGGTCCGCAGAAGGGTTTATTTGTTAGCTGTGTGACTGAACAAATTTCTAACTTCTCTGAGTTTCTCCAAATGTAAAATTGGGACCACGATACTCACCCATGGGGTGACTCTGAGAATCAACTAAGATCATACATGTAAAATGCTATCATATCAACAGATTGGTACAACTCACTGTTTTGAATCTTTTCTCCTCTTGAGAAGTATTTCTGTGCCAGCAGCCAGCATCAGTCCCTGGATGCAGTCACTTCTCTGCCCACAGTGACGGATAACCCAAAACAGTTTCCATGCTGACCCTTTTTCCCAGATTCCACCACCTCCTTCCATAATTTCATGTCAGTCCTCCCACTGAAAAACACTCAAGTAGATTCTAGTTTAATATTCACCATACTTCCACCCAAATTAGGGCTTCTTAATATTCCTAAGGTCAGACATCTTTGAGAATCTACTGAAAGCTTTGGCTTTGATCCCTGTAAAAATGACCACACATTTGCATGCAACTTCCACAGGCTCATAAACTCCATGAAGCCTCTCTATGGGCCTTCCAGGGCCACATGCATTAAGATCCCCTGCCTTAACTGAACTTCAGCAGCTCTGGCCCTCCCGTCTGTGCGTGACCAGGGCTCCTGTTGGCCACATGTTTGTGGGTCATCCCCAAACGTGCAGTGTAACAGTCCCCCGCTTCACAGTTTACCAAGTGCCACAGAGAGCAGAGTGACATGTTCTTACTTGAGCGGCCACAGAAGGCTAATTCCACCCTTTCCCAGCCCCCTTTTGGCAGTCTCTTCCTCAACAGACAGTGCCTTCCCAGCTTCTCCTTGAAATCAGAGGCCCCATTGTGGAGCTGCACTGGCAGAGGGTCCTCCTCCAGCCCTCCCCTCAGCTCTCCCCATCCTTGAACCTCCACCCACTCCGAGGCCCGCCCCTGCATGCTCCCAGGCTCCTGTCCCGGGTGCCACCTGTCCTGGGGCTTCACTAACAAGTGCCTCCGTCCTGCAAAGCTCCTCTGGGCTCAGTCACCAGGGCAGGAGGGAAGAATTAAGATACCAGAGTTGAAAGGTTTCACAAGTGACCACTGAACAGGCTTGAACAGCAGAAAGTTTCAAAGGCACTCGCTGAAGTCCTCACGAAACTCCTGCCCCCCTCCTCTGTGAGCTGGCAGCCCCAGCTTCTTTTAGATCTCTTTGAGCCATCTCCTCTCAAGCCACCAGCTCCAACCCTGCTGAGGAACCGAAGGGACTTCTGTATTGAAGCCTAGCAGTAGAAAGAGACTCACGGGGGCTTTGGAACCTCTGGACCTGAAAAATGAATATCTCATAGCATCACTAAGGCAGAAATTTTCCACCCTCTCCCGTCAAGGAATGGGAGCAACCTTGAGTTGGAGGGGAACTTAGTCATAGCTCTCAACATGCTCATCTTGCTGATGAGGAAACTGAGGCTCAGGAGCATCTACTTGTTTTCCCAGACCCCTCGGGGAGGGAGTGGCCGAGCTGGATGTGCGCACAGGTGTCCAGAAGCCCCGTCCCTGTGCTGTTCAGGGCACAGCCTCCTCGAAGCATGACTTACCAAGAATTATGGAGCCCTTTCCTCAGCAGCCAGTGTTTTGGGAAACTTAACAGTTGACAAGACTAGAACTGTGGAAATACTGGATATAAATAAATGGTCGCAGGATCAGAGTTTTAAAATGTATGTATCTGTTAGTTTGCTAGGGCTGCCCTAGCAAAATGCCACAGACTGGGTGCCTTAAACCCCAGATTTTCTCACTGTTCGGGAGGCTGAAGTCTGAGATCAAGGCATTAGGAGATCAGTCCTGCTGGCTTAGGGCCCACCATAATAGCCTCATTTTACCTTAACTGCCTCTTTAAAGTCCCTGTCTCCCAATATAGCCACATTCTGAGGCTTTAGGGGTTAGGACTTCAGTATATGTTGAGCAGCGTTGACCTCCCATGAAGGCTTCCCACTATGCTCTTATTTTACCAAGGTAGTTATATTTTTCTCTTCTAAAAACACACATATGGTTATAGGCTGAATTGTGTCCCCCTGTCCCAAATCCACATATTAAAGTCCTAATCCTCAGGGCCAGGACCCTGGACTGGGCTGAGACACTAAGCACAGGGCTTCCTCTGCCACCCACCGAGTGGCATTCTGCTGTGGGTCGGCTTGTGGCCGCAGGGTGTCTAGATGTTCATGTCAAGCGTGAGCTCAGAGCCAACAAACTCCCCAGTGAGTCGTGGGACCTTGGCGAGCCACTTGCATGGCTGACATTTGGTTGTCTCTTCAGTAAGGTGGCGCTGACCTGTCCTGAACACGTCACATGGAGGGAGAGCAGATTGGATAAAGTAAAGCGAATAAGTGACAGCACGTTGTGAGCTGTAGTTACGCCAACTAAGTAAAAGTCATTAGAACTTACGTTTCTTTCTCCTTTTGAGTAAACTGTACCTTCCGCCCTGAAAAAAGATGACATCTCCAAAGGCATGGCTGCCAATGCTGGTGTTTCTTAATTACCTGTGTTCCATGGGCCCTTATGTCCCCAGCTCTCCTTGGGAGGCGACAGGGCACCTTGGCCTGAGACCCGAGTGGGCACCGGGGCTGCTGTGCTTCCTTCCAATAAATGGTGCATGGAAAGGGCCCATTCTCAGCCTCGGGGAGCCTCGGGGGCTGAGCCTGGTTCCTGCAGAGGCCGAGGTGAGGCCCGAGCTGGGTCTGAGCGGTGCAGAGGAGGCGTCTGGGCACTGGCAGTCTGAGTGGATGGGGTGCAGGGCCGAAGTCCGGGACAGGTGTGGGCAGAGCTGTATCAGCACAGTACGGGCTCCAGGCCAGGCCCTAGAGCTGCCCTGGAATCCAGCTGCACCACTTTGGGCAAGTTACTTAGCTTCCTTCTGCCTCAGTATCTTCACCTGCGAAATGGAGACAAGTGTGGTACCCATTCCTGAGGCTATTGTGGGCTTTAAATGAGTTCATATATGAAGAGTCTTAGAGCGGTGCCTGGCACACACTGAGTGGCCAGGGAGCATTAGCCATTATGGTTCTCCCTGTTCTTTCATTAAACACTGGCTGAGTAGCTGCTATGTGGCAAGCACTATGCCAGGCGCTGGGCACACACAGCTTTGCCCTCCAGAAGCACACAGCATGCACAGATGTGAAAAATATATAAACAGTGTTCCACATGGGCTCTCAGAGATAAGCCCAGTGCATTGTGGAAACCAGGAGGAGTGCTGACCTGGCCCACGTGGGGCAGGAGGGAGGGCAGGCATGGGATGTGGTGTCTAGAAAGGCATCCCCAAGAAGGTGCCACCTGGTCCAATCTTAAAGAGCAGGAATGTCTTGGGAAGGTGACAGTGGGTAGAGGGCACCATGAGAAGGGAGACACGGGGCAGCATGGTCCCCATTGCAACCAATCGGCAGTTCTGGGATGGAGGAGCTTAAACATAAGCAGAGATGACAAGAAACACATCTGAGAAGCTGGTGGGAGCCAGAGCCTGGTGGCCCAGGTGCCCTGCCAAGGGCCTGGACTTGAAAGCCCATGTGGGTTTAACCAGGGAATGGCATCCCCAGATTTGTGTTGTAAATCTGAGCCCAGCAAGAAGTGAAGCTGGACTGGAGAACAATAGAGGCAAAGTGGCCATGAGCGGCTGACCCAGGGGGTGACGGTGACAGGGATTCAGAAAGAGCCAGCACAGCAGAAACACTTAAGGGGGACACGGCATGACATGACGAGGTGACTACGTGAGGGGGAGGAGAGGGTGACTAGGTCCATGAAGTGCTTCCAAAAGAGAAGGGGGTCAGAGGAGTCTAACACATAGGGAGGGGGGTCCAGTTGAGTCCCCAGTGAGGAGGCAGCCTCCCAGGGGCAGGAAGCCAAAGATCAGAGCGAGGCCTGGCCCAGAGTCAGAGGAGGCACACATGTCCAGGGATGAGTGAAAAACGCAGGGACCACCGGGAAGCCCGGGAACAGAGGGCAGAGGGACACCCCCTCGGAGGGAGGGAGGCCCAGGACCACAAAGGGCAGGACGTGCCCTGGGTTGGCCACAGGAGGGCAGTCACGTGCCCGTGGAGTTGGGGCGGGGACCTGAGGGCAGGGCTAGGAGGCAGAGGGAGGGCGAGGAAACAGAACAGCAGGTGTGGGCCACTCTTTGGGAGACTTGAGGGACATGGGGAAGAGAAAAAGGCTCGAAGTGAAATCAGTTTTTAAATGGAAGAAACATGAGCTAGGAGCCAATGGAAACCCGGGAGGAAACGTGCTGCCTGAGGGGCCCAGCCCCAGAAGCTGGGAGGGCCTGTGGGCTAGCCTGGACTCTTCTGGGGGTAAGTGACAGAAATCCTGATCCACCCGACCGGAGAAGCGGAGAATGCATTGGCTCGTGTCACTGAAACATTCCAAGGTCGTCTGACTCCTGGCGCCGTCGGACATAGGGGCTCCAGGGGTATCATGGGATCCAGTTTCTCTCCCTCCATCTCCTGCCCCTGAGGCCTCACTGTCCACCCTCTTCTCCAAATGGTTTGCCTTTTTTATTCTTCTTTTTACATATCAAGACCGACTTCATTTATCATAAAATTCACCCTTGGAAAGTCTACGATGACGCTTGACAATCACTTTATATTCACAAGGTCGTGCAACTATCCCCACAAAATCCAGAACATTCCATCACCCCCCACCAAAAAACGGTACCCATTAGCAGTTACTCCCCATTTCCCCTGCCCTCAGCCCCTGGCAACCACTAATATACTCTCTTTATCTATGGATTTGTCCATTCTGGTCATTGCATATAAATGAAATCATACAATATTTGTATCTGCTTTTGTGTCTGCTGCTTTCCCTTATCAAAATTTTTGTTGTATGGATCAGTATTTCATTCCTTTTTATGCCTGAATAATATTCCACTGTATGACTGGAATATTTTGTCTATCCATTCATCAGTTGACAAACATTTGGGTTGTCCCGACTTTTTAGCTATTACAAATAATGCTGCTATGAACATTTTTGTGTAAGTCTTTGTGTGGATGGATGCTTTCATTTTTCTTGGCTGTATGTCTAGGACTGGAGATGTCATAGCGGTAACTCTATGTTTAACTTCTTGAGGAACTGCCGAAGTGTTTTCCAAAGTGGGAGCACCATTTAAAATTTCCACTAGCAATGTATAAGGGTTCCAATTTCTCCACATCCTCCCCCACACTTAATATTACTTATCTTTTTTACTATAGCCTTCCTGGGGAATATAAAGTGGTATCTCATTTTACTTTTAATTTGTACTTCCCTAATGACGAAGGATGCTGAGCATCTTTTCATATGTTTATTGATCATTGTATATCTTCTTTGGAGAAATGCATATTCAAATCCTTTGCCCATTATTTAATTGGGTTGTCTTTTTATTATTGAAATGTAGGAATTCTTTATGTATACTAGTCCCTTATGAGATATATGATTTGAAAATATTGTCCCCATTCTGTGAGTTGTCTTTTCACTTTCATGATAGTGTCTTGGCAGCACAAACATTTTTAGTTTTGAGGAAGTCCAATTTATCTATTTTTTTCTTTGGTTGCTCTGCTTTAGACATCAGTCTAAGAAACTGAACCCAAAGTCATAAAGATTTATACCTTTGTTTTCTTCTAGGAGTTCTATAATTTTATCTCTTACATTTAGGCCTGTTTTGAGTTAATTTTCATTTATGGTAGGAGGCAGGTATCCAACTTCATTCTTTTGCATGCAGATATCTAATTTTCCCAGCACCATTTGTTGAAAAAGCTATTCTTTCCCCTTTTAATTCTGTTGACACCCTTGTTGAAAACTAACTGACCACAGATGTTTGATATATGGATTTATTTCTGGACTCTCAATGATGTGATTAGTATACCCTTTTTTTATATGGGGGGGTTGTGTGTGGTCCTTGAAGAGATGAGAACATTTTCAAAAGCTATTTAAACACTCCACCCTACACACTTTTTAAAGTATTACTCAACCTGACAGCCTGTGTGTTGCTGGAGGTTCCCAAGGGACACCTCTGGCCAGCCCATAAAGCTCCCTGTGCATGCCTTCATATCCCCACCCGTCTCCACACACACAGCCTCCCTCAGCTCACAGTTCCCCATTTCACAGAGGAAGAGACAATTCTTTCTCAGAGAGAAGAGGACAACTCCACCTCTCGTGACATCTCCCAAGTATTGAGAGCTGGGGCAAGGGCTCAAGCCCTTTTACCCTATTTCTAGGGCACTGGTACACCCCCTGACATCCCCTATGCAGAAAGCGTTTGTTCATGGTACCCAGCAGACACTTGCACAGTCTATATGTAAACATGAATGAAGGGGTCCAGGTTTTCCTTTTCCTATCCAGATCTATTATTTTCATTATGAAATATTTCAAACACACAAAGAAGTACAGTTATAACAGACATCCATGTGGCCACCATTGGAAATGAACAAAGGTTAACAATTTTCTGTGTTTGCTTCAGATCTCTTTTTAAAGAAAGTAAACTGTTACAGATGTAGTAATGATCTACATGAATCCCTCCCCAATTGATCACTGTGGATCTTCCCTGCAGAGGAATCATTATCCTCAATAGTGGTGCATTCTACTTATTTTTTAAATGTTGGTCACAAATGTGTGTATCTGTACACAATTCATAATATTGTTTTGGATGCTTTAAAATTCTAAGTGATATCATACGATAATATCCCTCCAGCCCTGGCTTGCCCATTCACTTTTGGGCTGTGAATGTTTACCATACAGTTCCATGAAGATCTAGTTCATCATTGGTGACCTACAGAATTCCAGTGTGGGAGGATACAAAGATTTGTACAGCCATCCCTACCACAGACAGTTCCCAGTTTGTAAGTTTCACAAACTAATGTAATAAACAACCTTATACATGATCTGAGCTGGGTCATGGGGCGTACACATTTCAGCTTTATTAGATGTTGCCAAATTGCTCTCTAAATTTATAACAACAGTTTATATCCCCCCTCCCACCGCCCCCAGTCAGCCGTGAGCCATCCATTTACCCCAGCACAGCGTGGTGTTGCAGACGGCACGCGGCTCTCATGTGAAAGGTGGGAATTCACTGGTGCTCTCAGCAGCAGCACCTCCTTCCCACATTGGCTCTTTCGGGAACTTACACTGACGAAGCACTACCTCGTTTTCCCCTTCATCCTCACTGTGTTCTTTGCACACCGCAGGCCAGACTGTGGCCGTTTAAGCTCCTCCAGAACACTCTTCAAGCGCTCACACCAAAACCGATAACCCCTTGTTAGCAACTGATTTCTCACCCAAGTTTAAATTTTATATGCAGAGGGACTGTGTGTCGTTTCAGGAGGAGTATGTTCATACTGTAGACAAACCATTTGCAAAACTGTCTGTGAAAATGCTCACGGGGCCTCAAAATCCATATTTGATTTGGGTTATCTAGTTGGTATTAATTAAAAACTTTTCTGTTGCTCAGAAATTATTTGCTAGTCCCCAAATCCCATCTTTTTAACACGCACTGGCTCTTTTACTTAAGATCTTTGATGCGATTTCCCAGGTATTTTTAGTCCTCCAGTAACCATGCAACAATGACTAAAGAGCCTTATCACGCCTGAAATCACCATCAGCCTCATCAATAAGTAAAATGAACTGAGTGACAGCTTGGGGCAGTACTGGTGTTATGCAAAATACTTAATGATCCACACAGAACAGAAGGTGATCGATCAGATCAGGCAGCAGCTGTCAACAGCGGGGCGCAGCCGTACCCTGCAAACCAGCTGAAGAGCAAGCTGGCCTGGTGAACCCCGGTCATCACTGCACGACTGGAGCCTAGCATCATGTGGGTCACAAGCATCAGGGCTGGAGGAGTGGGTGGAGGGGGAGCCAGGACATCACCCCAACCCAGTGTCTCGCCTGACCCTAAGCACAGGCTCAAACAGAGGAGGGCAAGGCCACTGCTTTGAATCACTGGTCTGCACTCCCCTGCCCACGGTATGCCTCCCACTCATTTACCTGCCAGCATGAAGATCAAGGGTGTCCGAGATGCTGGAAAAATTCTTTAAGTGGCAAGGGTGAGAATGAAGGTGGTGGAGTTGATGGAGGTGGAGGTCAAAACGGCAGTTGGAGGTGGTGGCCTCTTGATAGGAATGTGGTAGTAAGATGTGCTTTATTTAAAAGGAAGCAGCCCAAGGAAAAAATAGAGAATGCATTCACCGGTGTGGAAATCTACAAGATGTGAGGACTTGGGAATCTACCTGAAGAGCCATTGAGTTCAGTTAAAAGAATAACTAGAAATGATTTAATCGTGAGAGTTAACTGGACACCACTCAGAAGGAAAGCCATTCAGAAAATGAGATAAAAGCAGTTCTGCGATGTGTTCTTAGCTGGTCTTGAAAGTCAAGGAGACAGTCAACTCGATGCTGGCTGTGCACCTCCAAGTTATGCTCCATGCTCTGGGCGGGCCCAGCTCCTGGGGGCCAAGGGCCACCTAGCAGCTCCCCTCCAGGCAGGCTCACACCCGACAGCCTTTTCCAATCCTTGGCTTCCTCCTCATGCCAAGATAGACAGCCAGGCACACAGAGAGACCCACAATTGTGGTCCTCTCTCCCATGACATGGCCAGGGTCACATGAGAAATCAGAGCACCCCAAACTGCAAAGTACAGACTCAGATTTACACAGAGCAGCCTCTGGACACTTACAGCTCCTGACACTTCCATTGGGAGGGTCTGGACAGAGGCCTGTGGTCTGATGTGGGTAAGCCCCCACTAGTCCTTCCCCACTGGCAGTAGCACAGAGTTTGCTGGCCACCACATTTGGGACCAGAGAGTCCCCTTCCAGGAGGGGTCACTAGTCAAATACGTGTGTGAAGCAGACCCATGTGTGTTCCACTGGTTTCAAAATGCCAAGTTGTGAAATAATAAAATAGATACATGTATGTTACTCTCTGCCCCTGGTGTGTGCTAATACTCGGTTTCTGAGCCCAGGTCCCTACACAGAACTCCTAAAACCCTTGTAATTTCCTGAGAGATAGGAGGCTAGGTGTTCTAATGAGATAACTCTTGAGTGTGAGCTGGTCACCAAACCATGATCAGAATCTAGTATTTTCAGCCCCACCCACCATCCTCCAGAGAGGAGAGGAGCTGGAAAATGAGTAAGTAACCAACCATGACTATGTGATGGAGTCCCCATAAAAGTCCCAAGAGGGCTTCCAGGTCACTGAACACATCCACTTGCCAGGAGGGGGTGTGCCCCCCAACTGCACAGAGATAGAAGCACCTACACTGGAACCCTTCCAGACCTTACCCTGTGTATCCCTTCATCTGGCTGTTCATCTGTACCCTTTAAAATATCCATCCTTTGTAGTAAATAGCAGTAATAAATACACTGTTTTCCTGGGTTCCAAGAGCCACTCTAGCAAGTTATTAAATCCAAGAAGGGGGTCATGGGAACCTCCAATTCGTTTCCAAGTCAGACAGAAGCTGTGGAGACCTACTGTTCTGACTGGCATGTGACATGGTGGGAGGCAGCTGTATGGAGCTGAGCCTTTAACTTTCAAGGTCTATGCACTAGTTCCAGGCAGTTCGAATCAGAAGGGCGTGGCATGGAAAACCCACACGTCTGGTGATAGACGTGTCATGTGAGAGTAAAATAACAGTGAGCTGCTCCTGGACACAAGTCTACCTGTTTCTATCTGCAATGTGAACTTAACCATACTGACGTAGGCTTTGTTGTCTTATTTATTCCACATCTTCTCAGAGGAAAGCCCAGCCCCTGGTGTCTTCTTTGCATCTAGCACAACCAGCCATCTCTACCTTCCCTGAGGGTGAGGGCAGCACTTGGTGCAGCCTCTGATACCCACCCCCGTGGGAGCTGCAGAAACTCCACCACTCAGCCAAGGTGCCCCCCAGCTGCCCAGGAGGGTCCAGGTAACACCCTGGTAGGGCAGGGAAGTTCAGCCCTTTTGGCTGAACTTTTACCAGCAAGGGATAAGAGACAAGAAGCAGTTTGATAAATTTCTTGCCCTTCCAACCTCACACACATTCTATTTCAAAGGAAGACGTCCCATTAATTTTTTCTAGAAACAACCCATGTCCCTAAAGAAAACAGCTCTGCTTCTTGAGACTCTGGCCAGCTCAGTAACACAGCCTCCTGAACCGTCCATCTCCTTCCTGCTGCCTGGAGAAGTGAGAACTCCCCCCTCACTCTCGCTGCCCTGGCATTGCAGGCCACCCCAGACCTCCTCTTACTGTGAATTTGTCTCAGGCTCTGTTTTCTAGAGAAATAGCTACCTAAACCATCTGCCTCACTTCCAGTGGCACAGGTAACAAGTTTAGGGGAAAACTGAGTTGCAAGATGGCTGCCTAGGTCTGAGCAAGAGATACGCAGGCTGAATTTGGGGAGAGATGCTACAGTGGAAAAAGATGTTGATGGGTCAGAGGACTATGACAGAGCTGGTACTGGCAGGCCCTGGGCGCCGGATGAGGAAAACGAGGGAAGGACCAAGATGGCTGAGTTTGGGATGGCTGCGTGAGAGGTAGTAGAGCCATTAATGGAAATAAGGGAGAAGTTGGGTCGAGCATGGGCTTTAGGGTAAGACAGACATGGATTCTGGTCTGGGCTCTGCTTTTGTGGCTGTGTGACCTTGGGAATATTATTTGTCATCTCTGGGCTTCATTTCTTCACCTTTCAAGTGGAGTCAGTGGTGACTCCTACCCTATTAAAAGGAATGAAATGTAATAATAATCAGCCAGAGCCCGGGCCATAGCAGGAGCTTGATAAATTAACGTCATGTTATCTTTACTGCTGTGACCCAGCCACTGGGTTTCCTCAACTGCACAGAGTGGCTAGGACTAAATCATGACCTCTAAGGTACCTCCCAGTCTGCACTTCCAGGGGCAACAGGGAAACAGAGGGCCCCCTACCCTGCCTGGGGATTAGAGGCTGATGAAATGAAAGATGAAACATCCCTCAGAGCCCTCCCAGCCCTGGTCCCTACCCACCCAGGGCCCCCGGTGTGGGGAAAGGAGGAAAGGAGAGAGGTCCCTGGCTTCTCCTGGTATAGCCTCTGACTGTGATTGGTGTGACCACACAATAGATCTCCTGGGGAGCCTGTTGGAAATGCAGGTTCCTGGCCTCCCTTTGACCAGAGATTCAGACTCTAGGAGTGAGCCTGGCACCTGAACTTGAATGTGCACCCTCGTGATCCTGCTGCCCACTAGCATCTGGCAGCCACTGTCAGGACCCTGGATCCAGGGCCCCAGGGTCAAGTGTGACTTCTCTCTGAATGTGCTGAGGCTGAGAGGACCTTGGTGCGTGAGGCTTGTCCTTTCCCCAGGGACCCAGCAAGAAGATTCTTTCCTATCCCTTCCAAGCCCAGCTACCCCAGCACAACCCCCCTCTCTTGATGTGTCCCAGGAGTTTATTTGCCTCTCTCTGTGTCTCTCCCTCCCTGACTGCCTCTGTCTCTCTCCATCTCCATTTTCCCTTGATGCTACTCCTCTCTACTGTCTCTCTGTCTGTCTCTCTCCTCCCACCCCTCTTGTGCTGCTGTCTCTCTCTCTCTCCTATACATCTCTCTGCCATTCTGTGGCTCTTTCTTCCACTATGCCCCTCTGTCTCTGTATCTCTCTGAGTGTCTCTTTGTCTCTTGGGCAATGTGTCTCTCCGTGTCTCTCTCAGTCTCTCAGTCTCTGTCTCTGTCCCCTGTCTTTCTGTCTGTTTCATTCCCTCCCTCTCCCTCTCTGGAGGCCTCCAGGCTGGTGGCCCAGAACAGATGGCTGTCAGACCTTGGCCAGAAGCCCATGTCATCACAGAGGCTCCTTCCTCAGCGGCAGCTTTTCAGGGACCACCTGGGGAGTGCAAACTGTCCTGTCACAAACAGGTCGCTGTCACCACTGTGATTCAGGGCCTGGCCTAGCCCTGGGTCCAGCCTGCCTCTGGTAACCCTGAGAGACGCCAAGCTCCCTGCTTTGCTTGTGCAATAGCCAGTCCAAGGCCAGAGGCCAGCCTCAAGGGAACGGGGCGGGGATGGTGGGGGAAGGGTCGAAACCACGAGGCTTTTCCCAGGAGCAGCGCTGGCAGGTAGGCGCCCTCCATGGACACAGCCAGCCCTGACCTCTCTCACTGAAAGGCGTGGTCAAGTTCTCCACCCCAGCCCCCTAGCATATGGGGAGAGAAGCCAGGCTGCTTACAGTGCCCTAAAGCCCCTGGCTGATTTCTCTCAGACCTGCAGGGTGGGGCAGAGTGGGGCAGAAATGCAGTGGCCTTGACCTGTGGCCAGCCCTGCCCCACCTGTTTGCAGCGAGTCCATGTCTGGTGAGAAGCCAGGGCACCCCACCCCCCTGCAGCCCATCCTGCTTCTGCCACTCCTGTGCTTTCTTCCCTGAATACACCTCATGGCAACCTAAGAAAACCTCTGTACCAGATTGGAGGGGGAGGGGATGGTGTGCCCCCCCGGGGAACAGCTGCTGAATGCAGACAGCCACATCAGGCAGGAATCAACACACCCACTGCTCAGATGAGAAAACCAAGGCCCAGAGTAGTGACATGGCCCCCCAAGGTCCCATACCACCAGTGGAGGACCCAAAGTGGCCTCTCCACACATGTACACACACACATGGAATTGCCTACAGGAACACCTGTCACATGCAGGGAAACAGACGAATGGCACAGTCCTGGTACCAGAGCCCCCCTGGCACACACACTGCACCACACCTGCACCTGTGCCACCACCCGGAGGTTCCTGAGACCCCGCACTGAGGACCATGCGCGGGGGCTGTTTCTGTCCTCGATCCTCCCACCCAGTGGACCACAGATGCCCTTGGCCATGAAGTAAGTAGCCGTGGCTGGCTGTGGTTGTGTCCCAGGTCCAGAAACCGGCCTGGCACTGCTGTGAACGGTCACTACCACATGCCAGCCAAGAGCTGGGCCACACCTTGTGCGACTTCATTTTGTCTTCTACCCTGAGCAGGCATGACTGCTACTGGGATACAGAGGAGGAGGCCGAGGCTCTGACTTGCTTGGCAGCACTGGGCCTTGAGCTCCCTAATTCCTAGGCAATCTGCTTAGGACAAAAATAAAAACACCCAGCAGGGCCCCCACCCTGAGGAAGGCAAAGCCCAGAGGAGGCAGGACAGGCTTTGCTGGATAGAATGGGCCTAGAGGGAGTGCAGACGCCGGAGGGAGGACGCCAGAGGAGACCAGAGCCGTCCCTGCAGGCATGCGAACTTCAAAGGAAGGCCTGAGTTGTGTGGTTTTCATGCATCTAGAAGGCCTTGCTGCAGCAGCAGCCCAGAGGCAGCTGAGCTGGAAGCACTCCATGGGCCCTGCCCTTTTCTGTCCCCAGCCCCTTCCCTGTTTTCCTCCTAGCTGGAAAGAGGACAGGATGGCAGCATGCAGTAGGAGAAGGCCTGGCTCATGTTTCCCCCTCTCTCCCTGGCAGGGATTACATGGTGAGCAAGGAGAACAGCTGAGCTGGCAGGTGGGTGGCCAGGCCCTGCGAGGGGCAAGCTGGGAGGAAGGAGGGCCTGGTAACTTGGCCTAGAGCAGCTGCCCTCCTCACACACCGTCCTCCCACCACTCAGGGCCAGGGGACCAGCACCAATCCCTGAGCGCCTGCATTCATGTTATCCCAAACTCTGCTTTCCAGGGTAGGCAAAGGCAAAGCCCAGTTCTCAACAGACAGATAGACTGCAGAGCACAGAAGACCCACAGTTTGTAGGAAGCACCAGGGCTCCCGCGAATAAGACCTGTGTAATTCTGGGCTTTCTAATGAGCAGTACCACCCTCCCCGACCTCCACCGTGGGCCCGTGGCAACCTCTGCGGCTCCGTGCAGACATCCCTCTAGGGATCCTTCACCCAGCCAAGCCCCGCACCCTGAGCTGCCACTAGAGCCCTTGGTTTCTTGGGCCACGTACCTATCCATCTGGGAGTACTCCAGCTTTGGGATGGAGGTTGTCAATCAGTGGTCCTTCAGGATTCATCAGAACAGTCAGAGAACAATTTGGTGGCATCAAACTGTTAGAACTGGGTATGAATCCAGAAGGTGCCAGGAATGAAGCATCACCAGAAAACCGCACAGCCCGAGTGCCAGAGGGGCCTGGGGCTGGGGCTCCTGGAGGCCTGGCTGAAGCCCTGACAGATGGGAGGTGAAGCTGCACTCTCCTCTCGGGGACTCTCCTGGGTCACCACAAGTTGCCCACCCCCACAAGGAAATCCGGGACCAGGAAAGCAAAGCAGAGCTGAACATTGAACTGGCCGCGTGAATGCCTGCAGGTCTGCGGGAGGGTGCTTGGTGCATGCTGGCAGAGACTCCGGGGCTGGAATCTTCCACGAGGACCCTGGACCCGGTGCAGCGACCAAGGGGTGCTGCGTGTCAAACAGATATGATCTGGCCTCCAACTCCAACAGCTGTGTGTGCCCCTACGAACTCCTCTCACTGGGCCAGGAGGGGCTGATTGAATTTGTGGTTCCCGTCCACACACACCTCCAGACAACACAGTCCAGAAGTTAACTGTTAAATGCATGCCTTGTAATTGTCCTGGATATCTTCCTTCCTTCTTTCTTTTTTTCTTTCCCCCCCTTTTTTTTTGTATCTTCCCAAACAGCAGGGTCTAAGTATCTTAGTTGATCCTATGTCAGCCCCTCTCTTATTCAGCCATGTTCTTTCTGCTGCTCCTCTCAGACCCTCTTCTGTTCTACTGTTTCCTTCATAAGTGGGTCTGCACACTGTTTTCTAGGCTGGCTACAAGACAGAGACTTGTTCACCTCTGTGGCCCCACAACCCTGGATGCAAGGCCTGCAGCTCAGTGCCTGGTTCCCAATGTAATGAAAGAACCAGTCACTGGATGGAGGAGGGGACACCCTTGATGAATAGATAACAAGGAGCTGGATGCAGCAGTTAGATGCAGGGCAGTGGATGGGGCTGGCAGGTGGATTGAGGAGTGATGTCTGGGATGGGCGAGAGTGTGAATAGCTGGTATGAGAGTATGTGAGAGGATGGGCTGGTAGATGAATAAACAGA
The DNA here is from genome assembly GCA_032199065.1 of Smutsia gigantea. Lineage (NCBI taxonomy): Eukaryota > Metazoa > Chordata > Mammalia > Pholidota > Manidae > Smutsia > Smutsia gigantea. The sequence goes on from JAVSCE010011114.1 coordinate 39,314, forward strand.
TGGGCAGAGGCACATACCATGGTTGGCTTTGGACCGAGGCAGGGAGGTATAAGGAATGCCTTCAATGCTTTCATCCCAAATCGATGTCTCCACTCTGTCTCCTCTGCTCATGTGGCAGGGGAGGAAGGAGTGGCTGAGAGCAGCGGGTACCCAGTACTATCATCATTCCAGGCTTTACCAAGCCCTCACTTTGGGAGTGGTGCCCAGGGCTCCAAACACCACTCTGCTCAGAGCCACAGGATTGGAGAAAGGGATGAGGGCGCACTTGCCCCTCGCTGGCTATGTCCCCCAGTATCACCCTCGGAAGACACCACACAAAGGGGACTGACTATCTTAGCAGAACTTTGCCTGTCCTGCGACTCAATGCCAAAGGCCGGAAATCTGCCAGTTTTACTTCACAGTCTGCCTTCCCCGAAGGACAAGCTTGCCCACTGGTTGCAGCGAGGTCCTGCTGGAGTCGCATCTGTGTTCTCCTCACTAAGTCCAAGTTCTTGGGTGCAACAACTGCAGGGGCCTCACTGCCTCCTACCGTGATAGACTTCCTGACACAGAGTTGGCATTGAAAAAAAATGTTTGTAGTTCGATAAAATGGATAATGAGTCTTACACATGACTGACTGTCATTTGGGGAAAAGTGGAATATATTGGAAAACAATGGTAGACCTTGATCTAGGACCCTGAGCTTGAGTCACAGCTCTACTACTTCCCGGCTGTGTGGCCTTGCACAAATGCCTGCACCTCTCTGAACCTCCATTGCCTCATCTGTGCAATATGGCTAACAGTTGCTACTGCTTGACTGGCTCCTGAGGCTGCAAGGCTCACATTGGGAACTGGCTTCTGATTTGGTCTTTCTGAGGAGCCCTGATAGTCAAGCCCCAAAGCTGCACATCCTTTCTGCCCAACCTCCTCACCCAGAGGGCAGAGCGGGACCTGTGGGGAGGAAGCCAGAAGGCCACAGGAGAGGAACATACTCCACTTTTGGGTTTCTCTACCTGGGGATGTGCATAATCACCCTGACCTCAATCTTTCTTGGTGAATTATGTAAAGAGTTCTCTGAAAATGAGGCATGTGCAAAAGTTCTGCAGGCACCCTGCCCTCCCCCTCATTCCAGCCTTCCCAACTTAATAAGGACCATGGCTTATTAGCTGTTCCCAGCTGGCTCGCCTTGTCTTGTGCCTGCACACGTGAGACTAAAAATACCCGTGGCTCCTGATAGGGGCTCTGCCCCAGGGACAGGCAGGGCCAGAGTTGGCTCTCACACTCACACTGGCTCCCTGTGCCCCAGAACCCAGGCCACTAGGCCTGTCTTGCTTGAGGTAGGTGGGCACCAACCTCCTGCCAACAATCATTAGGGGGCTACGCGAATGATCCAAAGGCTATTCTGGCGTCATTTGCGGTTTGGCAGACACCCCAGAGCTGTTTTCCATGGCCCTCCTCGCCACTTCATTAAGCTGCCTCCTACACCCAGCAGAGGGCCCCCTCCTAGGGGACCCATGCACCCTGAGCAGGGCCCTGGCCCTGCAAATAGCCACTCCAAATCTCAGTTTGCTGTTTGCTCGAGGGAAAGGCATCTGTGCCCCTTTGTGCTAAAACATGCAGAAAGGCAATGGGCTTCGCTTGTTGTGAGCACTGAGCCCATCTAGAAGCTGTGTCCACTCACTGGGAAAACTGTCTGAACTGGTTTCTTGATCTTCTGTTTCTTTGTCAGTGAAATGGGCATAAAGGCATGAGTCCAGGCTTGGACTCTTGTGAGGCCACATGAGTTCATGAAGCTAAAATGCAGAATTCTTACAGAAGTGAGTGACCGGCAGGGAGCAAACTCTGAGCATGAAGTAGGTGTAAGGACTTGGTTCCAGCAGAGAGAGGTGGGCCGAAGAAGGCCCAGGGGCCTTTCAGTAGCTCGGCAATAAACACTTGGTGAAGCTGAAGAGGTAATCTCTCTGTGGGCTTTCATGTGCCACTGGATACCTCTCTTGGCATAGCCAGAGATATTTTGGAAGTGGTGGTGAGAGACAAATTGATTTTCAGCTGCATCCACAGAAAAAGGCCAAGAATACCATAGAGCATAAAGACTCCAAAATTCAAACTACCTGGAATTTCGGATGTAGTGCTTCTCACGTTTGCACATTGTACACAAGAAGACAGGGTTGTAATGAGCTATGGACAGAAAATTAGGGAACGTCAGTGACGGTGTCATAGACTGAGATACTGAGACAGCGCATGGCTGACAGGCTGAACAGGGAGATACATGCCAGAAATGCTGAGAGTGGAAATTGTGCCTAACAGAAAAGTCGCGGCTTATGGCTCCAGATTGGGGCAGGGGCAGGGTGGCTCCACGGGACAAGCAGCGCTGTCAGACCACCCCTCCCCAAATCGTGCTCTAGATGGTTCTGTCAGCAGCAGGTCAGGCGCCTTAGAGCGGCTTGTTCTCACTTGACCTCCTCCTCCTCCGTTCCCTGAAGGTCTGAGAGGCATAGAAGAGCACACGCTCCTGATCTCTGGAAGTCTGTTACACCTCCAGGCTAAGGAGAGAAGTCTTGGCTGGCTGCGACTGTTCATTCTGTCCAATTTGATTCAACATTAATTGAGCACCTCTGCGTGGCGCACACAAAGGAAGCACAGTGTGTGCAGAGAGAGAGGAGACTCAGGAGCGAGGGGGACCACGGCCTGGCCCCCCAAGAGTTTAACGTGGTCTGAGGTATGGCGATGACTTCACCGTAGACACTCCTATGATATAGGAAAGACCTGGTAGTTTGGAAGAGTGTTGTTTTCTCAAACTAACATTGAAATGTTTGTGCCATTCCAGTAGGAAAAGGGAATCAAGGATATGAACCCAAAAAATCACACACACGTACATTTATGTAAAAATATTGTTTGGTCTCAGTGGAAATAAACAATTAAAATTGGAGTTGCCATGTATCAATTACATTATGGCAAAAGTATACATAATAATAGTATTTAATGCTTATGACGGAATACGGGGAGTCTGGCATACATGGCTAGTGAGAGTAAGTAGGCACACTCATTCTGGAAAGTACTTTGACATTATATATATCTCAAGCCTTAAAATAGCCACATAACCTTAGACTCAGTAATTCCATTTCCCAGAATCTACTCGAAAGAAACAACCAGATATGTGGTCAAATATTTATCATCACATTATTTATGAAAGTGGAAAATGCAAAACAAACTTAAAAATCCAACAACAAGAAAATAGAAGAATGGATTGTGGCAAGTCGATATAATGGGTGGTGAGGTAGCCTTTTAAATTGGGTTTCCAAGCATTCAGTACACTATTCATGACATGTGTCAAGTGGGAAAAATGTCATGATACCAAACTGTATATGGTGTGATCCCGATTTCAGTTTTTAAGTAAATATATATACACACATATATTCATTTGTATGCACTCACATTTGTTATATGTGTTGTAATTACATATGTTGTCATAGAAGGAGACACTAAGCAACAGAATGTTTAAAAGCGATTATATCTAGATGATGGGATTTGGGTGGTTTCATTTTCTTCTTCCTATAGCTTTTGCACTTCCTAAATTTTCAATAATGAGCATGAGTTGGGCAGAGCGGCTGGTTCCACTGAACTCCCTGGAGCCTGTAGCCCTGCTCAGCTCGCGCGGTAACCAGGGCGAGGGCTGAGGCTGCTGTCTCCCCTGCCTGCTCCCACCAGCGTCGCCTGTGCCCTCGCTCTGAGCCAGTACCCGGTGTCCAGGCACTCCTCGCCACACTCTCCATGCGCTTTTTTTACATGGCATATGGGTGTTGTTTGGCTATCTTTTCATACCACTGCCCCCTTGCCCAGCACCCTCTCAAGAAGGCCAGCCTTTGGTGGCAACGTTCTGATAATGCCCATGATAACCAGCAGACTTTCCCCTCCCCTCCTGTCAGGAACGGCCCCCGCTCTCCTGCACCCGCTCACACCCCATCCCCGGGCTGCTCAGGTAGGGAGCAGGAACCCACAGCGCTTCTCCCCACAGCCTGGCCCTGCCCTGTCTCTGGCTCCCCTCTGACCCCTTCTTCCTATACTGTGGCACCAGCCAGACCGCCCTGCTTTCACTTCCTGAACCATATCCTCTTCTCTCTCACCTCCAGCACGGCCCCCAGCAACCGCCTCCCCGCCCCCACCCCAGGCTGCTCCTCTGCCTGAAAAGTCCTCTTCCGTCATCCAGGGCTCTCTCCTATTCATTTATCCCCAAGGACACTGTTTAGATGTCAGCTCCTCCTATTGGCCTTCCAGGACCCTCTTGTCTAGGAGGGCAGCGCCCTTCCTCTGCTCTGCTCTGTCATTTCATCATAATGGCGTTGCACATAGTAGGGCTCAAGAACAAGCTGCTGCAGGTCCTGGGCAGCATCTTCACAGAAAACCAAGCAGAACTGGGAAACCCTCTTCACAGCTGACCACCGTCACTGCAGAAATCTGCTGGACTTACTGCAGCACCAAAATCCTTTCAAAGGTTCTGGAAATGACAGGCGTCTGCCTCCCTCTCCATCCCTGGCAGGACTATCTCACTGCTCCTGACAGCAGCAGAATGCTCCTGACCACCAGCTTTTGTCTATTGCCACTGCCACCACTGATGCCACGGAACCTGGGACATCCATCCCCACAAGCTCAGGCCTTCAGTTCAAAGAATCTGCCTCAACAGAGGTCTTGGGCCCCTGGCTCAAGGTGTGTTCATGATAACCATTGAGAGCATCGCCCCTGCTGGCTAACAGCTGCTCTTCCCTGGGCCATGGCTCTAAGCGGCCTCAGCTTACACGCATGTGATGGTCATATGGGGCGGTGGAGTTGGGAGGAGGGGGCTTCAGCACGTGAGCTTTGGGGTCACACAGGGTAGGGTGTCACTTGCTACCTATGAGACACCTGTGGGACCTTGGAGAGGTCACCTTAGTTCTCTAAAGCCTCAGTTTTCTCACCTACAAAATGGAGATAATTCAGAGGCACATCCCACTGGGTGCACACAATGTTCACAGAGTGCAGAATAGGTGAGAAGGAAGGAGAGCTGTGCCAGGCCACACATGACTCCTGATGTCAGTCCCCCAAGGACTGGACTCTGCAGCTCACTGAGTTTCCCTGTGATAGCAGAACAGTGTCACACAACAGTGACACACGAGGGAAGGCAACTTACTGCTCCATGAATGGGTCGGGGATGCCTCCAGTTTCTTTTGTCCCCCTCCCACACCCATGAGCCCCTCCTGAGAGAATGACCCAGATAGGGGTCTGCCCAAAATACAGGAAGCCGATACAGCTTTAACCCAGCCACAGCTAAGTACTTCATTTCATGTCAGCCCATTTCACAGATGAGGAAAACAAGCTCAGAGAGGCTAAGTGCACGGCTCAAGGTCACTCTGCTAGGAGGTGGAGTCTGGAAACATACTTTTGCCTGGTTTAACTGCCCCACTGGGAAGTGACAGGTTTTCTAAAATTGATGACTATGGGACCAGAGCTGGGATAGTCATCCGAGTCCTGTTAACTACTGGGATGGTTAAAAAGGGAGATGCCACAGAGAGCTGGTACTCTCTAGGAGCTTCAAGAACTAGGTGACCAGGAAGGCTTCAGGGGAGAGGTGAGTGTCAGTCTTTAAAGGATGGCTGCACTGTACTTGCCAAGGAGGTCCATGGAGGTCTTCCAGTAAGGAGTGACAGCAATAAAAAACTCAGAAGTGGAAGCCAGTCGGGCCAGGGTGGTCAAGACACCAAGAGAAGCCGATGCCAGCTGTCAAATAGTTTCCTGGGCATGTCTGGTTCCCCCAGGAACGGTTCACCATCTCAGGGGAAGTGAGGATGTTTAGGCACTGGGATTCAGCCTGCTCTTCACCAAGTTGCCCTGCTCTCTGAGTGCCCCTTCCCCGCGGCACCAATGGAGGATAACATGTCACGTCTACAAATTGCCTGCTAAATGCATCTCATATTATGTCTCCACAGAGAAAAGAACTTGCCTTTGGGATCTCTAGAGAGGTAAAAGAGTTCTGACTGGTGGTCGCCAAGGAACTATGTCTGAGGTAAAGCAATAATGTAAGTCAGAACACAACCCTCTATTGGGCTAGCACCCTCAAAGAAGTCAGGCCACCTTATGCCCGGTCAGATGGCGGGACACTGGGACCAGAGAGCCTCCTGCTCCATCTCCAAGACTGCGAACTTTGGAACTATGGATCCATAGTTATTACTTCCCCGGTCAGCTACAGAGAAACAAGCCTCCCAGCCTCCCAGCCTCCCAGCCACACACATACACATGCAGACAGACAGGAAAGGACAGGACTCACTGCATGGGGAAACCTGCCTTGGGAGTCACCCACCTCCATGGGTCCCATGGCTCGATTCTCTAGAGACTTTAATGCAACACTCTCAGAAGCAATGGCCTCCCCTTTCATCAGATGTCCACTGGACGAGGAAGTGGAAGGGAGCCACAGACAGTGGGGAAAGGTCTTCAAAGTCTGAGGGTACAGCTCCATAATGAGTCGTCACTTAACCTGTCCCTTTACTCACCCTTCACATGAGGTAGGAGTGACAGCAACCATTCAGAGACCCCTTACTACGTGCCAGGCATCACACATGTGTGTCATTCTCACAACAGCCCAGTTAGAATTTGTAGCATGCCCATGAGGCAGGTGAGAAAATGGAGGAGGAGTGGCTTGTCCAAGGTCACCAGGCAGTGAGTTGTGAAACTAGGACTGGGACCCAGGCCTGTACAATACCGTCTGTCCTCAAGGGGGAGGTGGGGGCTCTCAGGGACCATGCTGCAAGGTGGGGTCATGACACTTCAGTGTGGCGAGCATCCCAAAGCAAAATCCTCCACGTGCACAGCGTTGATTAATGGTGGAAACTGCAGTCAGGAGACTGGCACAGGCCAGGTGGGCCCACCATGCCCAGGGCTAGCAAGCAGATGCTGCTGTAAACACTCCTGAGACCCAGAGCCAAAGGCACTGCTTCTGCCCACTGGGCAGGCCAGGCCCGCTAAAAATAGTCGGGCTCCCAGGTCCAGCTCTCTGAGAGCAGCAGGCAGGCTGCTCCCAGCCCCAGCCTCCTCCTCTCCCCCTGCCCCCAACCCACCCGGCAGGAGCCAGGCTTCTAGAAGGTACAGAGATGGTAAGACGTTAGCTTCAGACCAGAGAGAAAACTCAATGGTTGATGCCCAGTGGGCATGTTCTATGATCTGGTGGTGCCATAACTGAGGGGAGAGCCTGACCCCAACACCAACCCATCTGCCTCTTAGGGAGGAAGCTGTGAACCTCCAAAACCCAGTCCGGGAGGGAGTGGGGGCCAATGTCAAACCTCGGCCAATTTCGCTACACCTTGCAATTCAGTCTGGAAGCCCCCTTGCTGTTTCTCCTCCGAAACTGACTCTCTCTGCTGACAGTATGTGCAATTTCTGTGCCGTGGCTTTCGGAGGTCTTCTTGGAGCCCCCTCCGGAGCCCCCTCCCCGCCCCCGGAGCTCCAGGGGTGAGGCCGCACCTGGCCGGCCCGAAAACAGTCCTGCAACCACGGCCGGCGCTCTGGGCTCAAGGAGCGGGAGGCTCTGGACCTGCGGCCTTGGAGCTGGTCAGGACACGGCCGGGAATTTCCTTTCAAAGGTGACTTAGAGCTGCTTCGTTAGGTAGCGCCCTCCCGGGCGGGCCCGAATAGCATGTTTGGCAGAGTCAGCAAAACGCGGCGCCGGGCGCTGGGCGGCGGGGGAGAGCCCTCCACGGCTCCCACGCCGGTTTGCTGCGCGCACGGGGCCATTTGCAGCGCAGGCAGCCTCGCGAGCGGCCGCAGCGCGCCTGCCGGGAGCGAGGAGGCACCATGGAGCTGAAGAAGGACGCCAACGCCGTGTCCATCGACATGCTGCTGATCGTGCACTCGGAGAAGCTGCGCGCCGCGCAGGGCACACACTCGGAGCGGCAGACGGACCCGGGCGCGCTGCCGCAACTCAGAGGAGGTAATGAGCCCTGGCCCGGACCTCCGGGGCCCCAGCACCCCAGCCTCCTTGCCCCAGGGCCCGCCCGCCGAGGGGCGCCCCATGCGCCCTGGAACGAGGTCCGGGAGACCGACTCTCTCCCCATTGCTGCCTGCGCCCCAGCGCGGTGGCCCTGGCGTCTCATGGCAACGCGCAGCCCCGTGATTGTCCCGGGTTGACTCCCCATGCAAGCCTGTGTGTGCTTCCATCCAGTTTCCCAGCAGTCACTCTCTGAAGGGTGCAGATCCGGGCTGGAAGATGCCCTGGAGAAAGGGGACTGGAGCCTCAGTCCTGTCTTCTGGGTAGCTGAGGCCTGTGCCCTACGCAGCACATTGCAGGGCACAGGGGACACAGGGGAATCCGTGTGCTGAGTGAGACTTTGAGATGGGGAGCCCTCTTGGTGTTCTTGCACAACTCAGTTTCCCCTTTTGTGAGCCCTCTCCCAGCCTCTTACAGTAGGAGCCATAAAAGGTATAAAAGGCACACAGACTGGTTTGGTTATACTTGAAATCTGCTCTCCTCACCTTCCCTTATCTATTACTTTTATTTGTCGTACAGACTTCCTGGGGAAGGGTAAACTGGTAAATGGAGTGACTGTTGATAGAGTGACTGTGGAAAGCAGAACCCAGGCCTCTGTTTTCTCCAGAAGACAGGGCACAATGTGAAGAGATTATAGATGGATAACAATGGAGATTAAATAGGCCCCTTTGAAGTCCAGAACCTTCAGGTCCTAGGTCTCTGAGGAAGCCCCGGGAGCCTTCCTGGAGGGCTGTGAGCATGCACCAGGGTGACTGCCCTCTGGGAGTGATGTTTGACAGCCCATCCAGACTTATGCCTCCTGCCTACCCTCCACCTCCAGAGCTCCTTGGAGTCTGCCTGTGGCCCTTCTGTCCTCAGAGCTGTGGTATGCATTGAACACCCACCTTCCGCCTGGAACAGTGGTGCCTTGAATGGCTTTGCACCCACCAGCCACACAGGCTGGAGCTGCCCCATACCTCCTGGTGACCTCTTGGGAAGGCAGGCAGGGGAAATAGATTCTGGAGAACTGAGAATGTTAATACGCACTCTAGCTCCAGTGGGATTTGGGGCCTGGCGTTGCTGGGTCAGCCAGTTCTTTGGTTCTCAGAGCTATACCAGCAGGAGGAGAAATGGCCCACCTGGAGTATTTGTAAGGAGGGAGCTGGTAGAGCAAATGTGGCTGCTCCTGCTCCACACACTGCATCTCCCCCAAGGCACCAAGCAAGGCCAGAGGGTCCCCCTGAGGCCCAGCTCTGGATCAGCCCGTGAGGCCCTACCTCCCTCTCCCCCTCTGACCACATCTCTCCTAAAGGCTCTGACACTAGAAAGAGAGGGTGAGGAACATGAGAAGCCCCAGAAATGCCAGGGATTAGGACTACTCTGAGAGATGTCCAACACTTAGCTCAAGCCTGACGTGACTCTAGACCAACACACTTCACACTCGTGACCATGATTCAGGGAAAGAAGACCCTGCTTGCTCAATTCTTTCTCACAATGTTTTTCTCCAGATATTCTCCTATGGAGGTTTCTCTCAGATGCTATAGCAGGGGAGAGCCTCTGTCATTCATTCACTACAGACAGTTCTGTACCAGAGCAGGAAGAAGAAAGGTACACAGCGTCCAGGGGTGCTGGGCAAAGATGTGCAGGAGACCCCTGGCTAAACCTGCAGGCCCACACACACTGAAGAGGGGACGTGCTGACCAAGACCAGCTTGTTCCAAGGCCTCCCATTGGTGCATAACATCCAAAACATGCCCGTGCCCACTTACAAGCATCTCCTCCTACTTCCTCCCCACCCCGGGCCCTTGGCTATGCAAGGGACTGCTTGAGCTCAGTTACTGTCACAATACAGAGGACTGAGTAGAGATGTGACCAGGTGGCTCTGTGCTAATGCAAGGATCATGTGCACCACGGCTTTGAGCTGCAAGGCCAACAGATGCTCTCTCCCTTTTCCTCCAGGGCCCTAGCATTTTTCCAGCCATTTCCTTGGTTCAGTGTTTCTCAAAAATGTGCCCAGAAGTCCTATCATGTATTCCTCTGGCCGTGGAGGAGGTAGCCTACAGCTGCCTGCACCAAGTCTGAATGACTTCCAAGTCCTAGGTTTTGTCCCAAAGGCGGTGTGACCTGCCCATTGCACTGCACAAGTGTGTCAGTGAGGGTTCTGAATGGTAAGCCCCAGACCCTGAGTATGCAGAGAAGAAGGGCATCAGGAAGGGCCTGGGGGCCTCGGAGTGGTCGAGAGGGCCAACGAACCAGGCTTGAGGCTGAGCTTCCAGGAACAGCACCAAAAGCTGCACAGCAGAGCTGGTCTGCTGAGGACACCGCTACCACCAAGGAGCACTGGAGGTGCCTTCTTTGCCAGGAACTCAGTTTTGCACTAGATGCCCCTTCCGCGCCAGGAACTCTTTTACTGCAGCTGCTCCCACTGCCAGAATGTATGCCAGCTCTGTGCCAAAGTACTCGACCTTGCAGCCATTACTTTCAGCTGCCACTGGAGAGAGAGAGAGAAAAAAGAGAGAGAGCCTCCAGTCCCCTCCATGTTGCATCACCAGGTCCCAAGACGCAATTGGACACAGGTGCATCTCACTGTTATGCCTAGGCCACAGATGTCCATGCTCAGGTGCAAGGGAGGCTGGGAGAGTAGGTGACTATCATTTCCACTTACCAAAGGGATAGGCAATCTTTGCCCACTCCACACCCCACACCAATATTCCCAAAGTGGGGGATTGGCCATGTGCAGAAATAGTCAGGCAAAATGAATGGCAAGCGTCCTTTACGATAATGCTTCTGTATTCATGTGGTAGAGATGTGAGAGTGAAAAATGAATGCCTACATTCCAAAAATTCTCCCTGGATGATCCTGATAACCAACCCTACCACCCTTGAAAACTATGATTTTAACATTTTTCTAAATGTCTTAAATGTTGAGGGTTGCATTCATTCCCTGAAGTGCACGTCTTTCATGGGCACCCTTCCTCAATCCCAGGAGAGCCAAGTTCCACCAGCCCCACTTTAACCTGGATATGATTGCAGCCATCATTCACGGGCCTGGGTCTCTGTCCTACAGAGGCCCTCACGCCGGTCCTTGTTATTTCACAGGGCTTCAAGACATTGGAAATGGAATCCGGAGATGGCAGCAATTCGAAGGCAACAACCTGCATGGTAAATTTTTTTTTCAATCTCTGGAATTCAATACATAAAAAAAAAATGACTGGGAGCATTAGATTTCACTCATTTGAAGACTGGCTCTGGCCATTCAACCACTCAGAAAGTGGCTACTCCATGATTCAGCCAGGTCTCTGGGGCCACTGTGACCCTGGGAAGTTTTCCCTGGCAGCAGGTTGCCTGATTTCCTGGAAAGTATGGGGGAGGCACAGCAATGCCATGAGCCTGGGTGCCCACCTACTCACCAGCTGAACTATAGGAAAGGACGTGACATCATTTGGGACAGTGAGGTTTGAAAGTGTTCCCATGGGAAGCGAGGCTGCTCACGTCATACAGAGCATCCATCTTTTGAAAATTTTTTCCAAACAGGAAGGGCAGTGGCCTGCCTTGGGACATGATCCCTCAAGGCCTGGGGAAATGCCAGTCAAGGGTTCTATGGTTCCCTGCTGACCTGGGACCCAGAATACGAATTAAGATCTTAAAGAAGTCAGCTTCTAAAGCCTCCTCTTTCTAGGGCCAGGCGTCTGTTGCTCTGCAGGCCCAGGGTCCCTTTGGGAATGCCATGCGTGGACTAATGCCACTGGCCTATACTGTGCCCTTCAGATATTCATTAGCAGCCTCCAGGAATAAACATGAGTGGAACTGCACTGTAGGCCTGTGAGAACTCTAATAAGAATCAGTCCTCCACTTCCAGAGTGCTAATAGGAGCTCAGTTTGACCCTGGCTGTGTGAGCCATGGATCAGATAACTAACTCATCAAAAGCCAGTATGAAGAAACCATCCTCCATGATCCTCCTCAACTGGGGAAATAGGACCCCAGTTGAACCAGACCAAACAGCTATGCCCTGCCATCCTGACAGTAATGAAAGGGAAGGATGAAATCCTGAAAGTAAATTCATTCGTTCATTTACCCCAACAAAGGTCTACAGGGCTTACTTTATGACAGGTTGGGTTCTAATTGTTAGGGATGAAACAGTGGGCAACACAGTCAAGAACCCCTGCCCTCATGGGGCCATGTTCAAATGATTGTGGGTGTAATGCTGTTCGCTGCAATAGAGTCTCAACACCTTGGAGGTGAGGAGCTTGTCTGTGTCCCCTGCACTATGCATGGGGACAAGTCAACCTCAAGACGCCCTCTGGGGACCACCCCTCAGAGTCCTGACTGATAGGCACACATGTGTGCCTGGCTTCTTTAATCTTGCTACTGGGCCATCAAATGGTAGATGCACCAGCTCTAGCTCTACTGAACCAGACACCAAAGTTAGCGGAACTATGCTACAGACTTGGGAGATTTATAATAGGAATCAGAGCTCCAGAGATCTGTCAGCCACAGAAATGCAGAACAACCCATGCAGGCGGGCAGGCATGCTCTGCCAAGGTGCAAGTGGGTGAGTGGGCAGGAGGGCCCCAGTGAGTGGAACAAGGCACATCATCTTTGTTGAGCTCTGTTACCTTGCCTGCGTCGTCTGAACCTCATCGTAGGATTTGTCAAGCGTGTTATTACATTAGGAGAGGATTGAAATATGCTGAATTCATCTGAGTTTTAACGTCTTTAGGGATCCTGGCTTGCGGAAAGGTTGGTGGAAAAATGTAACAAAGCACAAAGGGACATAATAACTTTTACAAGACTCTTCTAAAAGACATGAAGTGGGTCTTAGTACAACATGTCAGCCGGTAAAGAGAATGAATAAAGGAGTTCTTTCAAAACCACCTGATAGCTGAGTTATGCAGGGCTGGAGAGAGGCTCTGCACCGGCCTTGAGCCCAGAAAAGATGATGGTTCCACCACTCCACCGACATATGTGATTCAAAGTAAACTTTTATTTATTTTTCAAATGGCACACTTGCATGCATGCAAAATTAAAATTACACCTCCTTTCTGTGTTTTCTGATGGCAAGATTCTGGGTACATATTTGCCTTGCTGGTGCCCAGGGCACCTAGCCCTGGAAACTGGATGGCTTTCATCTGAAAAGGAAGCAGCTGATGGCTTCTGCTCGTGGCGTGTACACAAGTGTGGCTGAACGTGGGGTTGATCCAAAAGGGCACATGTCCTCTCTCTTGCTGCCCTGTGCACTCCTTGGGCGTGGGTGTTGGCAGGGTGGGGGGAGCCTGGAGTGCTCCAAACTTTTCTGAGCAGCAGGTGTTTGGGCCCAGCCACCCCCACTAGCTTGCCCAGCAACGGGCTTCCCCGGCTGTGATTGGCTGCTTTCCTTGGTCCTGGCCAAAGTCTGCCTAGCAGCATGGGGACTGATGCCCCACAGCTACAAGGAAACCGGTGTGTGGGCCTGACTATAAATACCCCATAGCTGCTATGCCAGCCAATCACCCTCCTTGAGGATTCCCTTCCCAGATCCTGTTTCCTCCACTGGCTAGCCAAGGAGAGATGCAACCAGCTGTGCCCACAGGCAGTGGCCTCCCTGTCCTCGCCTGAGTCAGGCCTGGAGCTCCCGCCCAGCACAGGGCATCACCCGGGGCTGGCACACACAGTGTCTTAGCCTGTGGCCAACCTACTGACCTCGGCCTAGGGTCTAAGGGTCCTGGCTGAGCCTGCTCATAGGAAAAGGCTAGAATAGGCAGGCTTCTCCAGGGCAAGCCCCCACCAGGTGAATCACAAGTCCAGCCCAGCTCAGTGACCCACTCACCTACCTTGATGGTCTGTGCTGGGGCCCAGGCATGGGATGCACTGAGTGGCAGATCTGATCTGGTACATTAGGGGTATCCCCTGAATGGAACCTGGGGGGGCCAGTGTGCCTTGGGGAAGCATGCTTGTTTCCAGACCCAGGCACTGGCCCCAGTGGTCACTTCTGTTGTCAGGCCCAGCAGTCCTTCTGCAGACCAGTGGGAGGCCAAGGGAGAAGGTGGCAGGCCAGGGTGGGATGGGTGGAGGAGCCTCCTGACCCTTCCCTAGCCCCTCCCCTCACCCCTCCAGAGAAGAGGTTCAGGGCCAGCCTCAGCAAGACCAGGCCACCATAGCAGCTACAAACAGAGGGATGCAGAAAAGGTGGTACTTCCCACAGGAGAGGCAGGTAAGCCTGTGGGTTCTGCCTTCATGGCCTAAGGCATTAACTGGGCACCTCTCCACAGCAGCCTGACCCCACTAGGCTCTGAGGACAGCTCTGTGTCTGGGGACATATATATCCCCAGTGTGTGGAGAGGGCCTTCACATAGTGGGTGCCCTGCAAATGTTCATGAAACTGAACCAAATTGCAAAGTCACCCCAACTCCTAAGCTGGAGTAGGAGGCAGGCTGCCCCCTATTCTTCTCAGAGGGAGGTAGGAGGCTGAGCTAGGAGTCAGGAGACTTGGGGTTCAAGTCATAATCAAACCCACCCTGTCTGAGGGGTCTTTGGAAAAAAATTAACCAGTCCAAGCTGCAAGTCCACCAGCTATGTAATCAGGATGGGAACCTCCCGCTCATGCCACAAAAGGGTATGAAGATCAATGAGACATCCCTCTGTGCTTTGGGAATTGCCTGGCAATATCCAAGTCATGAGTTGTGGTTACTTAGCCCATGGGAGGTGTCCCCAGCTTCTTGGGAAGGAACCCAGCCTCTGCTGGCACCTGCTGAGAGGCGTGCGGGTGTGTGCACAGAGGTCACAGCCATCTGCCTCTGTGTTCAGGTGCGTAGCTGTGCTCAGTCATGTGTGGCAGGCCCTGGGGTTATGCACACAGGCGGTCATGTGTCTAGCCAGGTTCTAGATGAGCCTGACTTCTGCCAGCCTGCCTCTCTTGTGGACATGCACAGCTTCCCACTCTGACCAGGGAAAACTTCACCAGGGTCCCAGTGAGCACTGCAGGTTCCTTTGTCTTCCTTAAACAGGAAACCTGGTGGTGAAGCAGCTCCCACAGCAGACCCAGGTCATCACTTCCTATGACAACCAAGGTAAGGGACACACCACCACCTGTTACCTCTCCTCCAGGTCCTGTGTGCTGGGATCTGCTGCCCCTGCCAGAGACAGCAGGTGCAGAGCACTGACTGTGGGCAGCCACGTCCTGCCTGTCCTTTCCCTCTGCCCACATCCCGTGGGAAACACCGGGAGGCTGCATGGTGCCAGCGTAGAGAAATAAAGTCCGCGGGCCACAGAACCCCCTGCTGTCATCATCATCATCCTCATTGTCATCACTAAGCTAGCGTTTCTTGAGCGCTAAGCATGTGCTGGGCACCCTGCCAAGCCAGGTCCATGATTATTCTCATGTAAATTAAGCCTGTAAACTAATCCTCACAACAATCGTATTTGACTGGTACTCTTACTATCCTCATTTCACAGATAAGTAAACTGAGGCTTGGAAAGGTTGTCGTGTGTCCCAGACCACATGGCCAGCAGGAGTCAGAGCTGGGGCCATTTGACCCCTCAGCCGACCCCAGGACCTTAGCTCTTGCTTGCACAGCGCCCCTGGAACCTGTCCTCGCCCTGCCAGCTCTCCAAGTCCAAGCCTTCCCTCCTCCGGAGTCACACTCTTCCCTGGCCTTTCCAAGCCCCAGCCTTCCAGGGCCTGCCACCCAGGGACAAGTCGAGCTCAGCAAGGAGGAGGGAGATGGCCCTTCCTGGGGCTCCTCATTTTGCCAGGATGGGGTCTAGGGGCTCCAGGAGGGCAGGCAAGGGCATCACCAGGCTGGCTATGCTATAGTCCAGATCTAAGAACAGGACGTGATAGACAGAGGAGGGCCGCATAGCTACAGCTGGAAGCAATGCCCAGGGCAGGTCAGGGACCCCACTCCCCACTGCCCGCCCCCTCCACTGACTGCCCCTCTTGGTTTTTCTGCATTGAGACTCAGGGCCTGGTGTCTCTGAGGACTCAGAGACTTGGCCCTAAGATTTCCCCACTGGTGGCCTCAGTTCTTATGTCCTAACCTGTAAGGAGATCGTCTGATTGGGTCCAGGGGGCAGTGGTGAAGTAGGAGCCCCTGAAGGATTCAGAACCTCTTGGGGATTTGCTCTCTGAAACACCAGCTAGCCCGGGAGCCCCACAGAGAGGCACCGTTAGCGTGGGTTGCTAGCACGACACTGCTGCCCCTCCGTGCAGTCTGGGTCAGCATCCCTGTAGGCCAGAGTTCCTGGGAATGTGGCCCCAGATCTCACTCAGTGGGCACACTGCAACCTGTCACCTGCCCGGAGCACCACCAGGACAAACCCAGGCCCCATGGCTTCTCTGAAATGGGCTGGAAGCACCCCACTGTCACCCCAAAACAAGACAAAGTGATACCTCACAAAAATGAGACTGGAGTAGTGACCACTAATCTTGCTTAGATCTGGACCCCTGATAGGGTCATGGTGTTATCCCTGTTTGCACCAGAAAGCTGAGGTTAGGGAGGCTGCTGTCCCTGAGTGCAGTCCTGCCAGAGGTCCAGAATGCACTGCCCCCTGTGTCCCAGGTGAGTGGGAATGGAACAGGGCTGGCCATTCACCAGACTTTCACCTGGCCCACCACACCTTGGCTCTCATGGGTCACATGTGCCACCTCCCAGCATTCGAGGCATCCAGGAGGCAGGAAGGAGGGTGGCTTTGGCGTCCTACAGGCAGAACAGAACCCTTTGTAGGTTGGGATGGGACAGACCTGGCAGGGTAGTATGGGAACCAGTCCACAGAGGGGACAAGGCTGCCCCTCTCCAGGGCTGAGCTGGAGTCCACACAGATACTGACCCATTCATTCCACAAAGTGCAGCTCCTGGTGCAGGCACTGGGGTCCATCAGAGAACAAATCCGACAGTCTCCTGTCTCCATGGATCTGACACCCTAATGAGGGAGACAGGCAACCCTAACAGGTAAAATACAGGGTTTTAGATAAAGCTGGAGGTGAAAATGCAGCAAGGAGGAGGATGTGGGTGGATGTGTATTAGTTTTCTATGGCTGCTGCAACAAATTATCACAAACTTGGTGCTTTAACCCAAATTTATTCTCTTAAACAGCTCCAGAGACCATGAGTCCCAAAGCAGTCTCACTGGGCTAAAGTCAGTGTCGCCAGGGCAGGTCCTTTCGGAGGCTGTCTGAGAGAACCTGTTCCCTGACCCTTCCAGCTTCTAGAGGCTGCTGGCACTTTCTGACCTGTAACCACATCAGTCCAGTCTCTGTGTCTGTTGTCACACTGCCATCTCTCCATATAAGTAGTTAGATCAGATCTCCCTCTGCTTCTGTTTTATAAGAATTCTTGTGATTCACTGGGTCCACCCAGATAATCCAGGATAATCTTACTATCTCAAGATCCTTAATCATGTCTGTAAAGTCCCCTTTGCAATGTAAGGTAACATTCACAGGTTTCTGGAATTAAGACACGGGTATGTTTAACGGCTATCCATAGCCTACCATAGGGGACAATTTAAGATAGAGTAGCTGAGAAAGGTGACATCTGAGTAAGGGGAGGAGGAGGGGAAGGAAACCATGTGGGCATCTGGGGGAGAGCATCCAGGAGAGGGAGCACAAGGTGTGGTCCACTTTATGCAAAATGACAGAAAGATTGGAATCTCGGATCTTCATGCAAAGGAGGCTTCAGAAGCTGACTGTGTTAGTTGTGTGAGCTGAATGAGAGCTCTAGTGCCCTGTGACTTCCCACCCCAAAGTTCTTCTTGAGGAGTGAATTTTCTGTTAAGGCTTCCATCCTTCCTGGTCATCCACCCTTATCCACATGCAGACACTCTGTGCCTTCTTTGATGACACACGCACTGGGGTCGATCTGCCATGTTTCCAGACCTGGAACATCTGTGTAGGGCTCCATTCTGCAGAAGGAATCATGAGTGACTCTGTGTTTTTAGGAAGCACAGTGGAAGCTGAGGCCAGTCCGGGCTGCAAGAGACACCCTTCATCATACACCCCAGCCCTTGCCCCTGAGCTCCAGCACACTCAGCTGTCACTTCATAACTAGATGGCTAAGTGGGGCTTTTATGCTGAGTCCAGTAGTACCTGGTGAGAGTTCTGCAGAGCTGGACTGGCCCCGTCGTCATCTGGCATGCTTTCCTTGGGATATCAGGACTTAGAGTTTCTACACTAAGCTGACTACTGCACCCTGAGCAGACACACAGCACATCTCTGTTGACCACCTAGCCAGGGGCTGTTTAAAGGGGCTTTTTAAATTAAAAATACTCCCGCTGAGGTTTCTTGACTCTCAGCTACTACAGGAGAAACATCCAAGACAAAGAATCCAGGTGGTAAATGTGGCAGCCAGTTATGCAAAGTTAATGAAAACCTTGTCAGTGATGGCTAATATCTGACATGAATCCTGCAGCCCCTACGCACACATATACACCCACATGTGTACACTCACACACATACTCACATTCGTATACACTCAGGTGCCTGACAGTCTTTGCTAATTGATCGACACTCCAGGCAGCCACTTCCAGTCAGTCAGAGTTAATGAACAACACAAAATCTGTTTGCCATCTCTGTATTAGGTATCCTGAGCAAATTAGGCCTTTAGACAAATCCTGATTCAAACCTGCAGAGAGCTGGAGAGAAGCTGTTGGGTGGGAGAACTCTCCTGACGGGGTAAGAGGCAGGCCAAGGCAGTGGCCATGAACATGCTAAGGCTTGCCTTCTGCGTGTCCATACCTGAGAGGGTAGAGAAAAGGAAGCAGAGCTGATGGCGTCTAAAAAGGGCCTGCGAACCATGTCTCTGTTAGCAAAAACAACTGCTAATATACTTTTACTAAGCTTGAGAAATGTTGTTTTGGAAATGGCATTTGGGTGACAACGGGTAGAACTGGGGAAAGGTGCCCGGAGAGAGCCACCAGGGACCTAAAGTCACAGGGTTTCTCTTCCTTTAGATTTTGCTCCAAATGATGTTCCACTTTTTATCATTGGAGATTGGTCAAATTAATTTTGTTCCTTAAATTAAGAGTTTTATTTGATACAGGAATGCCTTAGTTGGCAAACTTACCACTCCGTGCCTTTAGGAAGCAAGGGCCTTTCTGGTGAATGCTACTCACCTGGAGACAGCGTGCCCAGGCCCAGTTCCTGAAGCAGAGAAGCGCCCAGAAGTGCCCTTGCACACCTATAAGTGGAGTGGGAATCACATGCCCACAGGTGAGGGAGGCTGGGGAGCTTTGCTGCTCCCCTTGAGGGCATGCTGGTCGGCAGCACCACTTTGGGGGAGTCAGGGAATGGGACTCAGGAGAATGTGGGCCATGAGCCCCTGTTCAAGAGGGGAGAGAGAAGAGGAAGTGCCGGAAGGAAAGACGGAATTAGAAATGGTGGTGGGTAGAGCTTCCAAGCCACCACATTCTGAGCCCTTGGCAGGGCGGGAACAGCGCTTTGTTTTTCCACTTGCCTATTCTTTGACAGGAGACATGGCTGAACTGGGAGTACCAGGACTTCAGGAGAAGTTTGGGGAAGAGGTTTGTTGTTCAGGCCTCAATCAACAAGTTGCTCAGTTTTGTAGCTTCTTTAACGCTTCTGGATATGATGTCATTCCAGTGTTTTCCAAACTGTGTTGAACAGAGCAGACTAGGTGAATAGACCTCATTACTGCAGGACTTCTTCAGAGCGTCGTGTATTATAGCTTACAAAAGGGGAGAGAGTGGGCATGTTTCTCCCATCCTCTTTTTAAAAGGCATCTTGCAGCCAAGCATAGCTTGGCACTCGCTATGAAAAACACCTCAAAGGGTTTCAGGTGGAGAAAGTGAAAAAGCAAAGAAAGAGGCCCATTGTCTCCTGCTCATGGGGAGACACACAGGAAGTGCTCGCTGCTGATGACAATGGCACGATCCTGTGACCAGAACTGAATTATGCTCTGAACTCAGAAATGCTTAAAGTCTTAATTGTAAAGTCACAGGCTGATTTTCTCTGACAGTGAATGTGCTAGAAACTACACTCAAAATGAATGTTAACCCCTTCAAAGCAATGCCTCAGGAGGCCACATTGTATCATATAAAATTGTTTGAGAATTACCCTCTTCTGCATGCAGAGCAAGTTTATGAGCTACACAAGAAAGTCAGTATTCTGATTCCACGAAAAATAATTGCAATACATATAGCAGAAAAGGGTTAGTAAAAAGAGTTCTTAGAAAACCAGTAAGGAAAAAAATAATGCAACAATAGGAAAATAGGCAGTTCACAAAATAAGAATTTTAAATGGCAACTAAATATGTGAAAAACGACACTAAAAAAATTTAAAGAATACATTATTCATTGATAAAAATTTCAAGGATTGATAAAAATCAAATGTTAGTGAGTATATCAGTGCTCTATTTTTACATTACAAACCACCCCAAAGCTCAGTGGCTTAAAACAATAAGTTGGCTGGGTATTCTTATCTGAAACACACCCAGCTGATCACAGTTCTTGGCTGGGCTTGCTCATGCATTTGCGATCAGCTGGTGAGTTGGCTAGAGACCAGTTGGCTAGGGTGGCCTCACCTGACATGCCTGTGCTCAGTTCCATGTGGTTTCCCAACCTCTGGCGGGTGAGCCCAGGCTCATTCACATGGCAGTTGTGGCTGGAATCCCAAGAATGAGAACAGAAACTGCAAAGCATCTTGAGGCCTAGGCTGAGAGCTTGCACAAAATCACCTTGCCACATGCTGATTGGCTAAACCAAATCATAAGGCCAGCCCAGATTCAAGGGATGGACGAGAAAACCTCTCATGGGGATAAAGTGCAAAGCATTATGGCCAATTTTGTCATCCAACACATCAAGAATGAGCAAAATAGGCATTCTCTTGTACTTTAATGGGATCACAAACTGATAAAATCATTCATTTATTATAATAAAATCACTCCTAAAAAAGTGGGCTAATATCTAACAAAAGCCTTAAAATTCTCCATACCCTTTGATCCATACTTAAGAATTTCTTCAAAGGAACTGCTTTGAAGTGTGCAAAGAGGTAGGTATCAGAATGTTCAGTATGTCATTGTTTATAACAGCAAAACATTTGGGAAAAGTTAACCACCCAACAAAAAGGGATGGATTATATGAACTACAGAATAGTTTAATAGAATAGCTTAATTTTAAGTACAGCCATTTAAAATGATAACATATGACTATACTCATTGATATGTAAAAATGTAAGTGAAGGGAGCAGGTCACAAAAAGCATGTTTACCATAATCCTGTTTTGGATTTTCACTTTCTATTTTACACCTTTCTGTAGCATCCAAGCTTTTGTTTTATTTTAATTCTGCTTGGGCTTTTTGGTTTGGTTGGTTTTTATTTTTAATTTACTTATAATTTACATACAGTAAAATTAATTTTCTGGCATTATAGTCCTATGAATTTTAACACAGACATGCAGATTCACATAACGATCACTACAATCAGAATACAGAGCAGTTCTATCGCTCCAAACATTCTCTTGTATGGACTCTATAGTCACATCTCCTCATCACTGCTAAGAGTTTCTTTGTATTGTTGAGAAGTATTCCTTGATATGAATGTACTACAGGGTATTTACCCATGCACCCACGGAAGGACATTTAGGTTGTTTCCAGTTTGGAGTGATTATGAATAGAGCTTCTGTAAACATTTGTGTATAAGTTTGGTGTGAACATAAGTTTTCATTTCTGTGGTAAAAGTCCAAGAGTGCAATTGAGTTATATGTTACATGTATGTTTTGTTTTATATGAAACTGCCAAACTGTTTTCCAGTTACTAGACCATTTTACAATCCCACCAGCAATGTATGAGAGATCCAGCTTCTCCACAACTTTGTTAGCATATAGTATTTTCACTGTTTTATTATTATTATTATTGCTCTTGTAATAGATGTGATATCTCACTGTGGTTTTAATTTGCATTTTCCCAATGCCTAATCATGTTAAACATCAGTTTCACATTCTTATTTGCCATCTGTAATCTCTTCTTTGATGAAATATCTGTCCTTTTACCTATTTTATAATTGGATTGGCTTGCACTTTTATAAAAAAATCAATTTGCCATATTTGTGTGGGCCTATTTCTTAACTCTTTATTATAATCCACTGATCTAGGTGTCTGTCTCTTGGCCAGCATCACACTATTATTATTACTGTAGCCTTATAATGCATCTTCAAACAGGTAGCTGGAGTTCTTCACCTTTTTTTTTTAATTGGTTTGTTTTCTCTAGTTCCTGTATCTTTTCACCTAAATTTTAGAATCATCTTGCCTATATCTACAATTTATAAAATTCCTCCAAGGAGTTTGACTGAAGTTACATTAAATCTATAGATTAGTTTAGGGAGCATTGCCAACTTGACAATATGGAGTCTTCCAATTCGTGAACATGGTATGTCTCCCCACTTGTTTGGATCCTCTTTAATTTGTTTGATCACATTCTGTAGTTTTCAGCATACAGTTCCTGCAATTTTTAAAATATTTATATTTATTTCAGTTTAAGGAGCTATGGAAAATAGTACCTTTTAAATTCAATTTTGAATCATTTATTGCCAGTATAAATAAAATTGATTTTGGGGTTCTGACCTTGTATCCTATGACCATGCTAAACTTACTTATTTGTTCTAGGAACTTTTTTTGTACATTACTTGGAATTTTCTATTCAGACATATCTATGAGTAAGGGGAGTTTTATTTCCTCCTTTCAAACATATATGACTTTTCTTGTTCTATTGCACTGGGTAGGACTTCCAGTACAATGTTTACTAGGAGCAGTGAGAGTGGATATACATGCTTTGTTCCCAATCTTAGAGAGAAAGTATTCTATTTCTAATCATTTAATATGCTTTCAGCTGTTTCAGATTTTTGGTAGATACCTTTTTTCAGATTAAGGAAGTCCCCTTCTATTCCTACCTTATTGAAAGGTTTTGTCATGAATAGTTGTTAAATTTTGTCAAATTATTTTTCTTCATCAATTGATATGTTCATGTAGTTTTTCTTCTTTGGCCAGCTGATATGGTGAATTATACTCATTGGTTTTCAAATATTGAAGCATCCTTGTATTCCAAAACAAACCACACTTTCCTGTGGTGTATTATCCTTTTACTATATTGCTGATTTTAATTTTCTAATATTTGGTTGAGGATTTTTGTGATCATAGGGATATTGGTCTGTAGTGTTCTTTCTTATGCTGTCTTTGGTTTTAGTATCAGATTAATGCTGGCCTCATAAAATGGGTTATGAAGCATTACCCTTCTGTTTTCTAAAGGATCTTGTGAAAAATTGGTGTTCTTTCTTTTTAAATATTTATTTGAATTTTCCAGTGAAGTCTTCTGAGCCTGGCATTTGTTTGTTTCTTTCTTTCTTTTTAAAAGGTTTTGAACTACTAATTTGGTTTTTAAAATAGATGTAG
Organism: Smutsia gigantea; assembly: GCA_032199065.1. Classification (NCBI taxonomy): domain Eukaryota; kingdom Metazoa; phylum Chordata; class Mammalia; order Pholidota; family Manidae; genus Smutsia; species Smutsia gigantea. Next base: position 62,652 of record JAVSCE010011114.1, read on the forward strand.
AAGTAAGGTTATCTATTGGTTGGGTGAATTTTGGTAGTTTGTAGCTTTTAAGGAATTGGTCTGTTTCATCTAAGTTGCAGAATTAAGTTGCATAGAGTTATTTATAGTATTCCCTTATTATTCTTTTAATATATATGGGGTCTGTAGTAATACCACCCATTTCGTTCCTGATATTGGTATCTCAGTTCTGGATTTGTGTCTTACTTCTTTTTTCTTGGTCAGTCTGGTTACAGGTTTATCAATTTTACTGATCTTTTCAAAGAACCAGCTTTTGATTTCTTTAATTATTTCTTCAAATATTTTTTTCTGCACTACACTATTTCTCCTCTCCTTCTGGGACTTCAACGGTATGAATTTTAGACCTTTAGGTATTGTCCCACCGGTTCCTGAGGCACTGTTCACTTTCTATCACTCTGTTATTCATACTGGATCATTTCTATTGATTATCTTCCAGTTCACTGACTCTTATCTGTCATTTCCATTCTGCTATTGAGCATAGCCAAAGAATTTCTAAAACTACTCTGTTTTCTAGTTCTAAAGTTTCCACTTGTTTCTTCTTTTTAGCTTCTGATTTTTTGCTGATACTTTACATATCTTTCCACTGATTTCAAGACTGTTTACCCTCACTTTTTAGAACATGGTTTTCATGGTTGTTTTAAAGGCTTTGTCTAATAATTCCAAAATCTATGTTATCCTGGGGTTAGCATCTGTTGATTATCTTCTCTTTTTCAAGTGGAGATTTTCCTGGATCTCACTACGCTGAGTAATTTTGGATTGTAGCCTTTGCAATGCTATGAGATCTTTCCGGTACAATGCACCACCCAGTGGCCACTCTGGGCATTGTTTATCCTATAGGTCAGGTCTCAAAGACTGGTTTGATGTTTAGAATGATCTATGAATGCACAACTCAAAGACGACCACAAGAGTTCATCTGTAACTCTATGGATTTGCCTTCTTCAGCTCCATCCTCTTCATAGCCCACTTCCCAGTTTCCAGCCCAAAAGCTGGGACTTTAGTTTCCCCACTCTGCAAGGCACTTCTTCCAACTGTGTCTGCATCTGGAGGTGATCAGTGGAGAACAGAGAGAAAAAACAATATTTGCCCCCAGCCTCTTGGGAATCATAGCTTCTCTGGTGCCCTCCCTCAAAGTCTTAAGTGCCTGCCTGGCCACCAGCATCACTGCTGCACTACTATCAACAGAATTTTCTGGGTGCTGAGTAAGGAGATATCAGAAAAAGGGATAAACACATTAGGGGATTTTGTCCACCTTCTCTGATTCAGAGGTTCCGTTTCTCACACTAAAACCCAGAAGAAAGGGCTTCTCTTGCAGCACTTTTTATTTGCACCCATTGTGTTCTTCTGGGTTCGGGGCTATCTTTGAGTCCAGTCTAGGTAACCATAGTGGGAGAGGAATGGTGAACTCTCTGCTAATTTTCTAATGCTGTAAGTTCTAATCTTCCCCCAATTTTCCTTCTGTCACTTATTTTACATAGTCCTCAAATAGTTGCCCAAGGCTTTCCCAGGTTTATAGTTGCATTCAGTGAGAAAGATGAAGTGGAATGTGCTTACTCCATCTTGCCTGGATTTGAAAATAGTCTGCTTGTTTTTTGTTTCTGTTTTTTCAAACCAGAATTACTCATATATTCCCCCAAAGCCCCGAAATCAATAGTTTTGTTGTTCAAACATCTGACATGGGGCATTGTACCCTTTCCTAGCAGCATCTGTCTGAAAATGTTGCATCCCATTCTTCTGCAGGGACACATCTGACTGTGGAGGTCCACCCGCAAGATGCCATGCCACAGCTGCTCAAGAAGTTCTCCTTGGCTAAGTGTATGTACACACAGGGCTGTTCATGTGCTCAGGGCTGGCAGGGAGGATTGAGGGCAACTTAATGGCCAGAGCCCCGTGACCTGGGTCTACACACTGGAAAGAGGCAGAGGCATGACATCATCTTCCTGAGGGACACTCTCCTGCATCCCCAACAGTCACTGCCCTTGAGTCTCTGCAATTAGGTGTGGGTAACACAAGATTTTTAGCTGAAGATGAATTTCATCACAGAGCATTGCTGTTTTTAGATACCATTTATGGACTGTTCAAAGAGTGGCATGCACAGCTAAGTCTGTCCACGAACTTTACATTCATTAACTTTTTAACCCTTTCACATATACCAGTATTATTCCCACTTTTTAGATCAGCAAGTGAGACTCGAGGTGAAATAACCACCTGCATGAACCTGTGCTTTTAGCCATCACACTTGGCTGCTTCTGATGCAGTGTGCACAGGTCCGGGCCCAGGCCCACAATTTCTCCTCCACTCCCTTCTCATCCTGTCCTTGCATCTGTCCCTCTTGTAGCTCAATTGGAGCCTGGGTCTCCATGTCCACTCACTGGGCCAGGATGGGCCCTCCTAGGCTGCCTGATCCTGCAGCCTTCATCTGTTAGGGGCTCAGGAAGGTGGCCAGGTATGGAGAGGACAGACCCTGGGAGTTGACTGGCTGAGTTCAGAGCTCAGCTCTGGGGCCTTAGGCAAATAGCTTAACCTCTCTGTTGAACTCAATTCCATCATGTATAAAAGGTGGAAAATAATTCAACATCCCTCACAAGATCGTTGTGAAGTTAAATGAGATAGTCAGTATAAAGCATAAAGCACAAGCCAATAAGTACACAATAAATGCTAGCTACTGTTTTGAATCCTCATTACTCTACCAAGGAATGTAGATGGAAACAAAGTGTTGGTACAAGAAACATTTTGTGCTTGCATTTATATTTCTTCTAAGTGTCTCCACTTCTGACCTTTGGGATATTACAGGTTTACAAGGTGATAAAAATGGAAACACAAGAGCCCGGCAGCCTGGAGCAAAAGATGCCCATGGTAAGTTGCAGAGCCTTCTCCAGGGCCAGTCTTGGAGACAGCAAATTGGCTTAGCCTCCTGGGCCAGTCCATTCAATTGGAAATGGATCTCTGCAGCACTGTGCTGGGAATCTGTCTGGGCTCAAGGGAGGAATCTCATGACTGATTAGCAATGTCTTCCATGGACACAGGTGGAGAAATGAAAAGCCTACACACTAGATGTGATCCCAAAGCTAAAGTATAACCCCATCAATAACAAGGCAGCCCACTACGGGAAACATATTAAAACAGAATTGAGAATTGTGTTAACTTTAAATGGAATGCCAAGCATCTGTAAAGCAGGAGGCATGTGAATAAGCAGAATGGGGCAGAGGGAGAAACCCTGAATTGGGTGATAGATGGCATGAGTTCAAATGCTGCTTTTGTCCCTGACTCGGTTTCCCTGGGCCTAAGTCTCCCCCTCAGTAAAGCAGATGACATCTAAGGTTTGGTACAGCTTGGCCCTTCTTCCCATTGTTTTGCTGTAATATTAGAATAGTTTAGTTAATGTCACTGGTATTTTAAATTTATCTGTGCAAAATCGTATTTGGATCTTACATAATCTGCTCAGAAGATAAATTTAATGAAGCACAAACCATTGTATTTTTAATGTTCGCATTTTGTAAAATGGAACCAAAAAAGGGTAAAACTAGTAATAAGGTTTTTGGTCCATTTTAGAAATGCCATCTTTCTTCTAAATGGGGGCAGGGAGACCTCATTTACAGAACTGCTCTTAGCAGAAGCCTGTTAAATGTGTAAGGCCCCTTCAAATCCACCTAAGTCACCCAATGGCCTTTGGCAGAAACTGGCAGGAGCCAGATTCCTTGGAGGAAAAGGGCTTTGAGGGTGCGGAGGTTCAGCTCCGCCTGCTTCCGTGTCCCTGCTCTCTTCTGCGGGGCTGGGGCCGCACGGGGTAGGAACTGGTGGTGGTCCAGGCCATGGAAGACAGGGCGTCCCGGCTCCAGCCCCAGAGGCGCGAGCCCTGATGGTACCAGGCTTCAGTGGAGCTCCAGTGCGACGCCATACGGGCCAGAAGGATTTACAGGGATCCAGGAAGTGCCTTGGTCCTTACAGAGGGAGCCTAAAAATGAAGAAAGAAAATGCTAGGTTGCTGGATGAGACCACAGCTCCCAGCAGGGTCCGCACAAACTGCCTGCCCACCGCACACCCTGCCCCCCTCGTGGGAGAGGAACGGCCCTCAGATTCTGGATGTGTCAGAGCATGTGACATGGCAAGAACCCAGTCAGAGGCCTCAGGTCAGAGGGACCAGACCCCCAGGGGCTGGGCAGTGTGGCGGCAGGGAGAGGGGGATCACTAAGGGGTGGCCTTGAGGAATGTGCCAAACCAAATCCAGTCTGGGGTTGAGAAGGAGGAAGGCCTGGGTCCTAATAGGAAGGGATCTTGGAGCAGTGGGATCCAGTGGCCTGCTCCTGACAGCCAGGCTTGAGTAGAGGCCGGGAGCTCCTCTGTGATGGCCATCGGCTCACTCCCTAACCAGCACTGCCTCTCATCCGATGCTGGCCCAGAGAGGGTCAGGGAGCAGCTCCGGCCAGAGCCGGTGGTGACCCCCTGACCCCCTGCCTCTCACCACATCCCTTGGTCTACAGCACCAAGGTAGAGGACAGTCAAGGCCCTTGGGGGATTGCCGAGGTGTGGGTGCAGCCGCAGCCCCCTTCCCTGCTCCTACACCTGCCTGCAGAGAACCCCATCCCCTCGCAGGAGGCAGAGTGACATTGACCTTACTACATGATCTGCCATCTCATTCACTCTCCCACGTGCCCCAGGTGTGCACCTGAGGCTGAGTAGCTGGGTCCTTTGCCCCGCAGTGAGGTGGAGGTCATGGAGACCAGGCCTGCCCAGAACCCAGGCCTCATGCAGACCCGCCACTCACTCTGTCCTTCCCACGCACGCTGCCCCACCTGGCATCCCATCAGCACCCCTCACTCGCCCGACCTGTGGAGGCTCCTGAGATGGCGGGCTGAGGAGGGTCCTCCTGAGGCAGGGGACCGGAGCCCTTCAGCCCTATCCCTGGGCTCCCTGCAGCTTGCCTGATTTCGGTCACCTTGGATCAGGGGGCCTTGAATAAGAAGGAGCTTGCCAGAGCCCAGGCTCTCTTTTGGGCTGGGACAGGGGGTCGTTGCACATCCTCCATGGGTCATTCAGCCCTGCAGCGGCTGACGGGGGCGGTCCTGTGTCCAGGATTCCTACGGGAAAGGCTGGACATAGGTGAGAGACCCTGAGGCCCAGCCTCCCTCCAGGGTCTCCCTGTAGCGCCTTGGCCTCCATGGGGTGCTCCACTCTCCAGCTGCCCATGGGCCAGGGAGGAAGCCTGTCTGGGTGCCACCCCCTCACCCCACAGAGACCCAGGTGGCCTGGCTCCGCCCTGCATCTTTCTCCCTATCGGCCCATCAGGGGTTAACTTCCCAGCGAGCACTCATTTCTGGAAAAGTTAGCCAGAAGTCTGCAGAAAACTGATGCTGGGGAGAAGGGAAGTCCACCATCAATCCATCTGGGCACTGCTGAGTTAACTGGGATGAACCAGTTTCTTTCCTTCTGATTTCCCAGGGTCTACAGACAGGTTATGGTCTCTGTGGGTCTCCGAGAAGACCAGAAGAGTTGCCATAGTTCCCAGACCCTTCTAGGGGATATAGCTGTTGGGGATCTGAGAATTATGGTAAAGGTTAGGCAGTCATAGTTCCTCAGAAAGACAGGAAGGCCCGAGCCAGGCCACCCCCATCAGCAGGTCTCAGAAGCTGACCAAGCCTCCCTGTGTTTCCAGCCTACCCCTGGGATCGGTCCAGCCTAAAATCCATGCTCCTGGACTTGCAGCAGTTTGAGAAACTGGACACCTGTGCATCACAGGTAGGAGAGCCAGCTCCCCTCTGCCTACATGCCCCCCAAGATAGCCTGGAATTCTCTGAGTCAGGAGATCAAGGCCTCTCCCCCCGCCCCTCCTGAATGTATCCTAGGTCTCTTGGCTGGATCAGCCAGAGTGCCTTTTCACAGCATTTGGACGGAGGGCAGAAAGCCCAAGGCAGCAAGCCCCTGCCCAGGACAGAAGCCATTGCACTCGCATCCCACTCACAGTCCTGATACTCTCACCCCAGGCTGCACACCCTGCAGCCCCAACTGGCAGGCGGGCCCCTCTGGCCAGCCCTAGCCTGCCCTCCCTTTGCCCATGTGGGCACTGCTGCTGCTGAGCCATGCCAGCCTCAGCCCATGAAGGCAGAGAGCGAGAGGACAGGGGAGGACCCAGGACTCCCAGCCACAGCCATGCTCTCCCCGGAAGCATGGGGCTGCCAGGCTCTCACAACCTCTGGGCCTGAGCACATCTCAGGCAGGGTTGGAGGGGCCGCTGTAAGAGCCGAAACAGTAGGGACACACCGGGACCATGGGAGCCAGGCAGAAGCCTTGTTAGGGGGTCAAGGATCCAGACCCACTGCCGAAGTCAGAGTAAGCCATCTTAGGCTGGAAATCAGGGAGAGCAGCTACAGTCTTAGAAAGACCACCCTGTGGTTGGCACACGGTAGGTACTCAGGAGGCTTGTTTGTTGAATTGATGAGCACATAAACAGGAGCATGGATCAAGTCCGATTAGCAGGAGGGACATCCAGTTGTCCTGGCAAGAAGAGGCATGACCTGGATTGAGTGGGACGTTCAGAACAGAGAGGACCAGAAAGGCCAACACTGAACTGGAGGCAGAGGGGGTGGACTCAATCCCCACGGTGTGCAGAGTGAGGTGGAAGGCGGGGAGAGGGGCCTGCGGGTTGCTGAGTGAGTTAACTGAGGGAGGGAGGGCAGTTCCTCAGCACAGGAGCAAGGGAGAGGCAGCTAGTCTCAAGGGATGATGAGTTCGTGGGGGGGTGCTGATAGGTTCTAGTCCTGTAGACGATCCAGTGGAAATAGCCACTGGGCAGCTGGACATTGCACACAGAGCCAGACCCATCCTGGAGATGTCCGGGCTGGAAACGCTGACAGGGAGCCATCAGGTTTAGCTAAGAGCTGAAGCCATAGAATAGATGTTAGCAGGGGGTCTGGAGGGCCTGGAGCCACCTGAGGTTGGGCAAGACCAAAAAGGATCTGTGTTCAAGGAGGTGAGAGCGCGGTCCCCAAGGGCAGGTGTGGACAGCCACATGAGCTGCGCACACTAGTCATGTGAGGTCAGGCCGATAGGACAGGCCCATTCCTATGCCTCCAGCACTGGAGCCCTTCCTACCTCAAAGGAGCAGCTCAGAGGAGGGCGGAGGCCTCAGCCAGACTCCAGCAGACTTAGGAACAAACTAGGAGTGGAGGGGGAGGGAGTGCAGAGAGGGTCCCCCAGGAGCCTGGCGAAGACAGAGAGGCCAGATGAGGAGATCGGGCAGCCAGGACAGGAAAGGAGGAGGGGAGGACACAGGTGAACAGGGCACTGCCTCAGGAGGCGGGAGGCGTGGGCTGGCTGAGCATCAGGGAGAGAGGACACGAGGAGCAGGAGGCAGGAAGGCCTGCCTGGGCCTCCTTAAGGCCGATGCCGCTGGTCTATGAGAGGGAAGGGCAGGAGTGGTGTCCAGAGTCTGCGGAGGATGGAGCGTGTTGTATGGCTGCCAGCAGGGATGAAATAGGTTGCTCATTCAGGAGCCCAGCTGAGGCCAGACCACAGAGCAGTGGGCGCCCAGGCAAGCCAGGCCCAGCAGGGGGTGGGGAGGCAGGAGGTGGGGACCAAAGGGACCAGAAGCCCCAGCAAGCTTGGGGTCAGCCAGGTCTGCAGCATGCGGGAGGCTGTTCTAGACCCTGGGCTTTCCCAAAGACAAGGACTGTGGAGTGGGAGCTGGACGTCGAAGAAACAGAGGCAGACAGCATGTGGGTGAGTGGGAGACAGAAGACGGGCCAGAGATCTGCTTGTGGTCAGAAAGTGGGTCCTGGGCTCTGAGTGAGTGGTGGAGTGGTTCCTGGAAAGGGTGGGTCAGGGCGCACCCCAGGTGGGGCTGCAGGAGGGGTGAGCAACTATTGCAGAAGTAAGTGCCCACCTGCCCAGCTTCTCCAGAAAGACTGAACAGGGTCAGGGCTGCCTTTCTAGCAACTCCAACTGTTTCCTCCTGAGGGCCCCTACAACCAAACCTTACTTGTTCTGTGTGTGTGTGTGTGTTAAAATACAATATAAAATGTGCCATTTTAATAATTTTTTAGTGTATACCCCAGTGGCATTAATGACATTCACAGTGTTGTACAACCATCACCAGCCTCTACTCCCCACATCACCCCAAACCGAAACTCTGCACCCATTCAGTGATACCACCCCCATCCTCCCTCCTCGCAGCCCCTGGTTACCTCCAGTCTCTTTTCGGACTCTATGAATTTGCACATGCTAGATATTTCCTATAAATGGACTCATACAGGATGTGTCCTTTTGTGTCTGGCTTCTTTCCCTTAGCATCATGTTTTCAAGGTTCCTCCTTGCTGCAACATGTGTTAGAGCTTCATTCTTTTTGATGGATGTATAATATTCCATTGTATGGATTTGCCACCTTTTCTCTATCCGTTTGTCTGTGATAGACACTTGGGTTTTTTTTACCTTGTGGCTATGGTGAATAATGCTGCAGTGAACATTGGTGAACAAGTACCTGTTTGAGTTCCTGTCTTCAGTTCTCTGGGGTATATACCTAGGAGTGGAATAACTGCATCTTATGGTAATTCTATGTTTAACTTTTTGAGGAACCAGCAAACTGTTATCCACAGCAACTAGACCATTTTATATTTCCACCAGCAACATACAAGCGTTCTAATTTCTCACTTCTTGTCAACACTTATTATTATTTTTTATCTGTCTTTTTGACTCTAGCCATCCTAGTGCATGTGACGTGGTATCTTGTGGTTTTGATTTGCATTTCCTTAACTAAAGATGTTGACCATCTTTATATATATTTAAAGAAATATATATTCAAGTCCTGTGCCCATTTAAAAATTGGATTGTTTGCTTTTTGTTGTTGAGTTGTAGGAGTTGTTTATATAGTCTGGGTATTAAACCTTACCAAATATTTGATTTGCATATATTTTCTCCCGTTCTATAAGTTGTCCTTTCACTTTTTAATAATGCTCTTTGATGTGCAAAAGCTTTTTACTGTTATGAAACTTAATTCATATGTTTTTCTTTTGTACATCATGCTTTTGGTTATCATATCTAAGAATCACAGCCAAATCCAAGGCCATGATGATTTACCCATGTTATCTTCTAAGAGTCTTATCATTTAAATTCTTATACTTTGGTCATGGATCCTTTTTGAGTTAATGTTTGTATCTGCTGTGAGGTAGGTCTCCAATTTCATTCTTTTGCTTGTGGTTACCCAGTTTCCAGCACCCTTTGTTAAAGAAACTATTCTTTCCCCATTGGATGAACTTGGCACCCTTGTCAAAATTCAATTAGCCATATATGTATGGGTTTTCTGGACTCTTAATTCTATTCCGCTTGTCTATATGATCCTTATGTCAGTACCACAGTTATTTTGATAACTGTAGTTCTATAGTGAGTTTTGAAATCCAGACATGTGAATCCTCCAATTGTTGTTCTTCTTTTCTCAAAATTGTTATAGCTATTCTGGGTCTCTTGTAATTCCATATGAATTTGAACATTGACTTGCATTTCTGCACAAAAGGCCATTCGAGTTTTATGGGGATTCCTGTGGTGAGTACTGACCATGACGTGGGGTTACTATAGCTACCCAGATGCTCCCCTGGCCAGCCCCAGGATCTACAGAGAAAAGATGTGGCGGCTCTAGGGCCAGTGATTCAGCTGGTCAGCCCCCTTCCGAGAGCTGCCATCAGGCCAGCCTTTGTCCCTCTGGGCCTCTCCACCTCCTCTGACCAAAGGAAAAGCAGCCCTGACTGGAAGTGACAGGGTGCAGGGCTCCCACAGCCCTCATCTAGGTCCTAACATAGCCCCCCACACCTCCCCAGGTGACAGTCAAGAGTGGTCTGGACGAGCTGGTGAGCGACCTGCTCCAGGAAGCCCACAGTGACTTGGAAAGGGTTCGTGCAATCTGGACCTGGATCTGCCACCACATAGGTAAGCCCGCCTGTGGTGCCACTGGCTCTAGGACCCCTGATGCCACAGCCCACAGGGCCCTGTTCCCAGGGGAGTATCTCTGGGATTCACTTGGTCACCGGTGTATTTGGAGTGAGACAGAAGGTGAAGAGGGGCTCCCAGGTGTTGGGTTGAATAACCAAAGGCTCGCCAAGGAGGGTGAAACTGTATGCTAACAGTCCCCATGAAGGGGCATAGGCTGGGGGGGTCCCATGTGGCCCTCCACCCACAGCCAGTGGCCAGAGCTAAGGCTCTTCACCCAGTGGCAGCCTTCCTCCATCCTGGACTTCCTGGCAAGCCCACTCCACAATGGTGGTGCGGTAGAATCTAGTGTTTTCCCTGTGACATAGGGCCAACAGGGCTCGCCTGACCTTATGTCCTGGGCTTTTCCACTGGAGCAGTTAGGGATGCAGCTGAGAGGCTGAACTCACCTGACACAGGTAGGGGAGTCTGACCCGAGGAGGTCTGACCCTCCCACTGCAGACCCAGCAGCTCAGCCTGAGCCTCAAGGGGGCAGGATCAGAAACAGAACATTAAGTAGGACTTTTTTTCTCATTTATTTTTTTTTAATTTTGCTATTATTAATATACAATTACATGAAAAACATTATGGTTCCTAGACTCCCCCTATTATCAAGTCCCCACCACATACCCCATTACAGTCACTGTCCATCAGTGTAGTAGGATGTTATAGAATCACTACTTGTCTTCTCAGTGTTATACTGCCTTCCCCGTATCCCTCCCCCCACACCACTGCTACATTATGTGTGCTAATTGTAATAGCCATTTTTCCCCTTATCCCTCCCTTCCCACCAATCTTCCCCAGTTCCTTTCCCTTTGGTAACTGTTAGTCCATTGTTGGGTTCTGTGAGTCTGCTGCTGTTTTGTTCCTTCAGTTTTTTTCTTTGTTCTTATACTCCACATATGAGTGAAATCATTTGATACTTATCTTTTCCGGCGTGGCTTATTTCACTGAGCAAAATACCCTCTGCCTCCATTCATGTTGTTGCAAATGGTAGGATTTGTTTTCTTCTTATGGCTGAATAATATTCCATTGTGTATATGTACCACCTCTTCTTTATCCATTCATCTACTGATGGACACTTAGGTTGCTTCCATTTCTTGGCTATTGTAAATACTGCTGTGATAAACATATGGGTGCATCTGTCTTTTACAAACTGGGCTGCTGCATTCTCAGGGTAAATTCCTAGGAGTGGAATTCCTGGGTCAAACGGTATTTCTATTTTGAGTTTTTTGAGGAACCTCCATATTGCTTTCCACAATGGTTGTACTAATTTACACTCCCACCAGCAGTGTAGGAGGGTTCCCCTTTCCCACATCCTCACCAACATTTGTTGTTGTTTGTCTTTTGGATGGCGGCCATCCTAACTGGTGTGAGGTGACATCTCATTGTGGTTTTAATTTGCATTTCTCTGATGACTAGTGATGTGGAGCATCTTTTCATGTGCCTGTTGGCCATCTGAATTTCTTCTTTGGAGAGGTGTCTGTTCAGCTCCTCTGCCCATTTTTTAATTGGCTTATTTGCTTTTTGTTTGTTGAGGTGTGTGAGCTCTTTATATAATTTGGATGTCAATCCCTTATCGGATATGTCATTTATGAATATATTCTCCCATACTGTAGAATGCCTTTTTGTTCTACTGATGGTGTCCTTTGCTGTACAGAAGCTTTTCAGCTTCATATAGTCCCACTTGTTCACTTTTGCTTTTGTTTCCCTTGCCTGGGGAGATATGTTCATGAAGAAGTTGCTCATGTTTATGTCCAAGAGATTTTTGCCTAAATTTTTTTCTAAGAGTTTTATGGTTTCATGACTTACATGCATGTCCTTGATCCATTTTGAGTTTACTTTTGTGTATGGGGTTAGACAGTAATCCAGTTTCACTCTCTTAAATGTAGCTGTCCAGTTTTGCCAACACCAGCTGTTGAAGAGGCTGTCATTTCCCCATTGTATATCCATGGCTCCTTTATCGTATATTAACTGACCATATATGCTTGGGTTTATATCTGGACTCTCTATTCTGTTCAACTGGTCTATGGGTCTGTTCTTGTGCCAGTACCAAATTGTCTTGATTACTGTGGCTTTGTTGTAGAACTTGAAGTCAGGGACGAAATTCCGCCTGCTTTATTCTTCCTTCTCAGGATTTGCTTTGGCTATTCGGGGTCTTTTGTGGTTCCATATGAATTTTAGAACTATTTGCTCTAGTTCATTGAAGAATGCTATTGGTATTTTGATAGGGATTGCATTGAATCTGTATATTGCTTTAGGCAGGATGGCCATTTTGACAATATTAACTCTTTTTGAACAAGAGCATTGGATGAGTTTCCATTTATTAGTGTCCTCTTTAATTTCTCTTAAGAGTGTTTTGTAGTTTTCAGGGTATAGGTCTTTCACTTCCTTGGTTAGGTTTGTTTCTAGGTATTTTATTCTTTTGCATGCGATTGTGAATGGACTTGTTTTCCTGATTTCTCTTTCTGCTAGTTCATCATTAGTGTATAGGAATGCAACAGATTTCTCTGTATTAATTTTGTATCCCGCAACTTTGCTGAATTCAGATATTAGATCTAATAGTTTTGGAGTGGATTCTTTAGGGTTTTTTATATACAATATCATGATATCTGCAGACAGGGACAGCTTGACTTCTTCCTTACCAATCTGGATACATTTTATTTCTTTGTGTCATCTGATTGCCATGGTTAGGAACTCCATAACCATGTTGAATAAAAGTGGAGAGAGTGGGCATCCTTGTCTTGTTCCCGATCTTAAAGGAAAAGCTTTCAGCTTCTCACTGTTAAGTATAATGTTGGCTGTGGGTTTGTCATATAAGGCCTTTATTATGTTGAGGTACTTGCCCTCTATACCGATTTTGTTGAGAGTTTTTATCATGAATGGATGTTGAATTTTGTCGAATGCTTTTTCAGCATCTATGGAGATGATCATGTGGTTTTTGTCCTTCCTTTTGTTGATGTAGTGGATGATGTTGATGGAGTTTTGAATGTTGTACAATCCTTGCATCCCTGGGATGAATCCAACTTGATCATGATGGATGATGTTTTCGATGTATTTTTGAATTCGGTTTGTTAATATTTTGTTGAGTATTTTTGCATCTATGTTCATCAGGGATATTGGTCTGTAATTTTCTTTTTTGTAGTGTCTTTGCCTGGTTTTGGTATTAGAGTGATGTTGACCTCATAGAATGAGTTTGAGAATATTACCTCCTCTTATACTTTTTGGAAAACTTTAATGAGGATGGGTATTAGGTCTTCACTAAATGTTTGATAAAATTCAGCAGTGAAACCATCTGGTCGTGGAGTTTTGTTCTTAGGTAGTCTTTTGATTACCAGTTCAATTTCTTTGCTGGTAATTGGTCTATTCAGATTTTCTGTTTCTTCCTGGGTCAGCCTTGGAAGGTTTTATTTTTCTAGAAAGTTGTCCATTTCTTCTAGGTTATCCAGTTTGTTACCATATAATTTTTCATAGTATTCTCCATAATTCTTTGTATTTCTGTGGTGTCTGTAGTGACTTTTCCTTTCTCATTTCTGATTCTGTTTATGTATGTAGACTCTCTTTTTTTCTTGATAAGTCTGGCTAGGGGTTTGTCTGTTTTGTTTATTTTCTCGAAGAACCAGCTTCTGCTTTCATTGATTCTTTCTATTGTTTTATTCCTCTCAATTTTATTTATTTCTGCTTTAATCTTTATTATGTCCCTCCTTCTACTGACTTCGGTCCTCATATGTTCTTCCTTTTCTAGTTTCATTAATTGTGAGTTTAGACTGTTAATTTGGGATTGTTCTTCTTTCCTGGGGTTGGCCTGTATTGCAATATATTTCCCTCTTAGCACAGCCTTTGCTGCATCCCACAGAGTTTGTGGTGTTAAATTATTGTTGTCATTTGTCTCCATATATTGCTTGATCTCTGTTTTTGTTTGGTCATTGATCCATTGATAATTTAGGAGCATGTTAGTAAGCCTCCATGTGTTTGTTGGCTTTTTCATTTTCTTTGAGTAATTTATTTCTAGTTTCATACATTTGTGATCTGAGAAACTGGTTGGTAAAATTTCAATCTTTTTGAATTTACTGAGGTTCTTTTTGTGGCCTAGTATATGATCTATTCTTGAAAATATTCCATGTGCACTTGAGAAGAATGTGTATCCTGTTGCTTTTGGGTGTAGAGTTCTGTAGATGTCTGTTAGGTCTATCTGTTCTAATATGTTGTTCAATGCCTCTGTCTCTACTTATTTTCTGTCTGGATGATCTGTCATTTGGAGTAAGTGGAGTGTTGAAGTCTCCTACAATGAATGTATTGCATTCTATTTCCCCCTATAATTCTGTTAGTATGTGTTTCACATATGTAGGCGATCCTGTGTTGGGTGCATAGATATTTATAATAGTTATATCCTCTTGTTGGACTGACCGTTTTATCATTATGTAATGTCCTTCTTTGTCTCTTGTGACTTTCTTTGTTTTGAAGTCTATTTTGTCTGATACAAGTACTGCAACTCCTGCTTTTTTCTCACTATTAGTTGCATGAAATATCTTTTTCCATCCGTTCACTTTCAGTCTGTGTATGTCTTTGGGTTTGAAATGAGTCTCTTGTAGGCAGCATATAGATGGGTCTTGTTTTTTTATCCATTCAGTAACTCTGTCTTTTGACTGGTGCATTGAGACCTTTTACATTTAGGGTGAGTATCAATAAGTATGTACTTATTGCCATTGCAGGCTTTAGATCTGTGGTTACCAAAGTTTCAAGGGCAATTCCCTTACTATCTAAGAGTCTAATTTAACTTACTTCGTATACTATTACAAACACAACATAAAGGTTCTTTTTTTTTTCCTCCTTTTTCTTCCTCCTCCATTCTTTGTATGTTATGAGTCATACTCTGTACTCTTTGTCTTCCCCTGGGTGACATCTATTTAGCCTTGGGAATACTTGCATCTATAGGAGTCTCTTCAAAATGCGCTGTAGAGGTGGTTTGTGGGAGGTAAATTCTCTCAGTTTTTGCTTATCTGAAAATTGTTTAATCCCTCCTTCAAATTTAAATGATTACCTTGCCAGGTAGAGTATTCTTTGTTCAAGGCCCTTCTGCTTCATTGCATTAAATATATCATGCCACTCCCTTTTGGCCTGTAAGGCTTCTGTTGAGAAGTCTGATGATAGCCTGAAGGGTTTTCCTTTGTATGTGATCTTTTTTTTCTCTCTAGCTGCTTTTAAAAGTCTTTATCCTTGATCTCTGCCATTTTAATTATTATATTATATGTCTTGATGTTGTCTTCCTTGGGTCCCTTGTGTGCACCTCCATGGCTTGACAGACTATCTCCTTCCCCAGATTGGGGAAATTTTCAGCAATTACCTCCTCAAAGACACTTTCTATCCCTTGTTCTCTCTTCTTCTTCTTCTGGTACCCCTATAATGAGAATATTGTTCCATTTGGATTGGTCACACATTTATCTCAATATTCTTTCATTCTTAGCGATTCTTTTTTCTCTCTCTGCCTCAGCTTCCTTGTATTCCTCCTCTCTAATTTCTATTCTAATTACTGTCTCTTCTACTACATCTAATCTGCTTTTAAATCCCTCCATTGTATGTTTCATTTCAGATATGGAATTTCTTAATGATTGAATCTCTGTCTTAAATTCATTCCTGAGTTCTTGAATATTTTTCTGTACCTCCATAAGCCTGTTTATAATTTTTATTCTAAACTCTCTTTCAGGAAGATTGGTGAGTTCAGTTTCATTTGGCCCTTTTTCTGGGGTTTGAGAGACTTGGGTCTGAACCAGGTTCTTTTGACGTTTCATATTTCTGTGTGGTGCCCTCTAGTGCACAGAAACTCCAGTCTCTGGAGCTGCTCAGCCCCTAGAGTGAGGTTGGGGTCATAGGGGAGCAGAGCTGGTGCCTGGGGGGAGGAAAGATCTGTTTCCTGATTCCCGCCTGCGGTACCTGTCTCCAGCATCAGAGCCAGTGGGCCAAGCACATGCGTGTAAGCCTCTGTGCTTTGCGTCTCTAGCTGTTGTAGGCTGTTCCTCCCTCTGGCTGTCCTGACGCCTGTGCAGTAACTACCGGTTTGCGAGCCGGTGCTGTCTGGCCAGTAGGAAGGCTCAGCAGGCTGTGTGTCACAGTGGGGGGACCTGGGAGCTGTGTAGGCAGCCAGGAGGATGGAGCAGCTGAAGCTACCCAAAGTTCCCAACCAGCTGGGCAGAGTGCGCCCAGACAACCTTGTCCAGCTCTCCCTTCTCCCGTGCAGCAAGCTCCGTGCAAACCCCACCCCTTCAGCAGCCCTCTCGCTACTAGGAAGCCTGTCGGACCGCCCACCCTTCCTCTGACACAGAGCGACCAGGTGTGGATCCCCTCCTCCACAAATGGCCGGAATGTCAGTCTCACAAGGACTCCACCCAACCGAGCTCCCCAGCATCCAGAGCACCACACAATATAGACTTTCGCTCACAAAGCAGATCTCCAGGGCTAGGTGTTCAGCAGTCCCAGGCTTCCACCCTCTCCCCACTCCGTTTTTCTTCCTCCTGCTGGTGAGCTGGGGTGGAGGAAGGACCTGGATCCCACTGGATTAAGGCTTTCGTACGTTACCCTGTTTCGTGAGGTCTGCTCTGTTCGTGATGTCTGTATGCAGTCTGGTTCAGCCTTCTTTGTTGTTGCTGTTTTAGGATTAGTTGTATTAATTAACTATATTTTTGCACTATTTTTGTTTTTGGGAGGAGTTCTCCGTGTCACATCTCATGGCACCATCTTGAATCCCCTATATGCAAAGCCAAAGTAGGACATTGATTAGTGCCCCCCACCATCTCTCTCTCTCTCTCTCCACACACACACACTCCCTTTGTGCTCTCCAAAGCCACAGGGATTCCTGCCTCAGCATCACTACAGACTTAGGCTCTCTAGCGCACTAACAGGCATGGGGGAGGTGAGCTTTAACACTAGCTCAGTGCACCTGTGGTCAGCATGAGGGACCTTCAGGCCACAGCACGGACAGGAGAGCAGCTTCCCTGCAACTGTTTGCAGAGCTGTGTGCTGGGAGGACCAGCAGGCAGAGGCCCCACCCCCAGGGCTGTCTGGGCCCCTACCCCTCCCTGCCCCCTCCTCAGAGGCCTAAGGGACCAGTGCTCCTCTCTGCCCATGCCCCACTCCTCCTCCCACCACCTGCACAAACAAGTACCATTTCCCAGATCTTGCCTGGGCCTGGGCACAGTTCCATGCAGACCACCGCACTGTCTCCTGGCTGAAGGAGTCCAGCCCAAATTATGTGGAGAGCACAGCCAAGGGCAGGGGTAGTGCCACCGGCAGTGGACTCCTCTCTCCTCACTGCCCCCTCCTCTGCCCTCCAGAGTACAACATGGAGGCTGCCCAGGAGAAGGACCGCCAGGCCCTCAAACTCACTGACATCCTGCAGACCCAGAAGACCAACTGTGATGGCTACGCTGGGCTCTTTGAGAAAATGTGCAGGTACAAAAGGCAGGCTGTCTGGGACAGAGCATGCTGACCCATCCCTCTTCCCTCTCCAGAGCACCGTGTGCCTTCGGCCACATGCCAGGCCTGAAATCTGAGTTTGCAAACTCTGCTCTGGAATCCAAGTGAGTCCTAAAAAGGTCAATTTCTCCCTTTTTAACACCAGCATAATTGACTTTGTACCATCTGCCGGGCTTCTCGATGCATTAGCATAATGGCAGATGAATGCACAGAGATGATTTGGTTATAAAAGGCCCTTTTCCCACCTTCTCCCATTTCTGGGCAGCTGAAGGTTAGAAGAATGGCAGATCTGGGAACAGGAGGACGCTGGCTGCCAAGCCAAGGGAACTGTGAAAGGCTGTCTTCAGACTGGCTCAGGGGCCCTCTCTTAGGGGAAACAAAAGATCTCTTGTCTCAAACGATGTGTCCGTTGGAAAAGCTGAATGACTAGGAAGCAGCTCCTCTCTTGGATCCTTTGGGTTTTATTTTCATTGCTTTGGGAGTGAGCGCCTGGCCAGGTTGCCCAGGTGGGTGACAGCAGGAGAGTAGCTAGGAAGGAAACCATTTGTGTTTGGAGGTGTCATTGCTGGTTCTGGGTGAGCTGAAGACAGACTCAAGGCTAGGGGGAGCTCTGTGGGCCCATGCAACTTCCTGTGCCCATTCTCCAAGGTCTGCTGGGTTCCCCAAGAAACAATCAGCCGGCTGAAAAGCCTGCCTCCCCCGGCAGGCAACAGAGGGACCACTGCCCACTGACTCTGCAGGCCCCCCTGCCTACCAGGCACTCACCAAACCAAATGTAGCAACAAACACTTCGGAGCCACAGGCGGCAGTCATGAACATCAGGGTCGTGTGGGCAGCCAAAGACCTCCTGTTTCTGGGACACACAGTCTGTTCCTCCACGTCCTGACCCCCAGTGGTTCGGCCTCCCACGCCCCATCACCACTGGGAAGAACAGACAACTGCCTTGCCTCCGTGTTGCTCCCGCCCTCCTGCGCACTCCCTGCTCTCCCCGCCCCACTCCTTCAAGGCCCACCCTGGGACCACAACCCCCAAGGCAGCCAGGCAGGTTGGGGTGTGAGGATGCCCACCCCCCCCTCTGCAACCATCCCCTCCACTGGAGCAGCCATCTCTACCCTTCACACCCACCCCCAGGGCAGCCCTGGCACCCCCATGCACCTTGGGTCTCTCCAGGAACTGGATTCTCACCAGCCCCCTGCCCTGGCTCCCCAGGCCCTAGGTTCCCTGAACAGACCAAAGCCTCACACCCTCCCTCCCGTGAAGTCGTCCAGAATGTCACCTCCACCCCCTTCCGGCCCTGCTGCCTGAGACCCTGCACACCCTTCCAGCCGCTCCCTCCTCTCTCCCTGCTGTTCCTTCCAGGCCCCACCCTGGACAGCCGGCCTTTTCCCTCTGCTGTCATCAGCACACTTTATGCACAAGCTCCAATCTTGCCTTAGGCTTTTATTTAATAACTTTTCTAAATTAAAAAAAGAAGAATGCCTGTTAATTGTAGGTGATTTATAGAATGCACAGAAGCAAAAAGAAGAAAAGCAAGTTCCTCTGACTCCTACCGCTTAGAGGTAACACCTAATATCTTGTTATATTCCTTTCTAGACTTTGCTCTATCACATCGACCTTTCCTGGACTCATTTCTTCTTAAATGTTTTATGGGTCTTATATGTTGTTATCCATTTCAGCCTCTCTATCTTCCTTCCCTGCGAACATCCATCTCAGAATCCTACACACAGAAAGCCCTCAATGACGGGAAATGACAGGCTGTTCCTAGTGGACTTGCATTAAATAGGTCTTATTCTCTTTTTAAATGATGGAACAACCCTCAGTAATCTGTGATCAGCTCTATTTGTGCCTAGCATCTTTCAGAATATAATTATTTACATCTTAATTTGCAAGTTTGATGCTATTTAGGGTTTTTTGAGCGTAGCATATATGCTTCCTTGTCCAGTGTAGGCCTGCTAGCCTGGTGTAGGACTGCCAGGTTGAGAGCCAGAAACTCTTCTCCGGTCCTCAGTTTAACAGCCCTTAATTCCCATATACTAGTTTTGTCCCTGTTGGATGTCCGTGAATCCACAGAGTACCGATTTCTCCTCTGTACACAGGGACTCGATGCCTGCCGATAGGAGTTTTGGGCTAAATGAGAACGTGCACTTGGGAATTTGCTAACCTGACTTTGGGGATGCTGTTTTTTAACCTTCCCTGTCTTTCTTGAGGATCTGAGTGTTTTTGCTCCATGGAACTTTCCTACAGACCCACACAGACTTACCTAGACTCAGAAAATTGACACTTACCTGGAGTGAAACTGTCAGCTTTTGGTCTGGTGCAGATGCTTAACAAAGGCCCTATCCTGGCCTGCAGCTGATCATTAAAACACATCCCAGCATTTTGCATCTTTTAAAGTAGGTTCCAACCTGGCAGTTATCAAGTTCAAGACTCTTGACATTGCCTTGGACATTTAACAATAGCTCACAGTTCCCGGAGTTCTTTTAACTAGCTTTAAAGATCAGTAACCTCCTCCCTGGATCACTTTCCTAATTCCCCTTACCTTTAAAATAAGTGCAGAAGGTTTGGTAAGTTCATTAGCTGATTCATTAGTAACTGAAGCTGTGTAATCTGCACTCACTGACATATCCCTGCTTAGTTGTCAGAGTGGCCTCTTAGCACGAAGTGTACCCACACAGCCATCATTACTTCTGCCAGTCCCTTCTGCCTCCCTGCAGTGGCCTCATTAAACACTGATTTAATAAAGGAATTTGGTGGGGAATTCAGATATTTTCACAAGAGCATCCATTTCCTCATCGCCTTTCCCAAGTAACCCGTGTGAGGTTTTCATTAGTGCTGTGGCTCGTGACAGATTCTTTCTGCCTTTCCGTCCCGCATTAATGTCTCTCCTTTCGCCTCAGTTCCCCAAGCCTTGATGAATTCTGCTTAAGTTCCTTGCCAGGGCCAAGCCTGATCCCCCAGATCCCTGCCCCTGAGCCCGCCTCCTGCACAATCCCCACCCCTGTTATCACAGCTCCAGCACCCCAGCTAGCAGCTTTTGCGGAGACTTTTGATAAAGCGGGGAGCTTCTTACCAGTCTGAGGTTTTGCTGCCGAGGAGACTGGTTGTCTTCAATCAGATGTCAGCCTGCTTCCCATCCACCCTCCAGCGGCCGGGGTGAGCAGGAGCGGTGCTGGGCTTCTGCTCAGCACGATGGCCCAGACAATCCCAAAACATCACATGGTTCCAAAAGCCCAAAGCCTGGGGAGTGACTGTCTCAGCCTCCTGAGGGAGACCGGAGAAATTTAAATTATCCCCAAATCTGACTTTGTCATATAAGGCTCCAAAAGGGGCAAAGACGAATTGCATCTCTCTAGCAAACCATCCATATTCTTCCCAGTATACCACCCAGAAGGTTACAGATGAACCAAATCTTGGTGTGCAAAAGGCCTGGTGCAATACAAAGGCCCCTGAACTGTGCATCAGGACAACTGAGTCCTGGTGCGGCTTTGGCCGTGACTGGCTGTGTGTCCCCAGGCAAGTCAGCCTCCCTCTCTGGTCTGCTGACTCCTCGTTTATCAAAGAGAAAGCCCCTGAGTCACACTCAAAAGGTTCTAAACAGGGCCTTGAAGTGAGAATTATTAACGATTACAGTTACCAACATGGCCATAAGGGTGGTGTAAGAAAAGTGTAAGGGAACCATATAGCATACATATAAAGACACTGTCAAATTTACAAGAAATCAACTATGTAAATTGTGAAACATAAGCCACTGTTATGCTTGTCCTCTGCGGTATAGAAATCACAATTTGTTTTTGCCAGTTTGGAAGTTACCTTTTTTGCAATGATATTAACCTTCTTAAGGGCCAACATTTCAGGAACAGAAGGCTATAAAACTCTAATTCACATATGCTTGCCCAGTTAAAGAGACCATTGGGCTTAAAATTAATAAGACCATATTTCCTAATTTCATTATTAGAAACCATAATATTTTCATCAAGATGCCAAAAAAAAGAGCATGCTTCCTTGCCTCTCCTATGTCTATGGTCCCTTCCTCTTGCCCTTTTTTCCATGTGGCTCAGACATGCTGGGAGGGGTGGTCAGGGTTGGGGAAGTCCGCTGTGGTCCAAGCCTGATGCATGCTGGACACACTGCCCATGCCAGGCAGCTCAGCCACCCTGACGCTGGGCGGTGTCACACAGCTCCTACAGCAGAGCTGGGGCCCCCAGTATATAAAATGACAGTCACAGTCTGGATCCACCACCTCCTCAATAAATACCATTGGCGTTGAGATTTTCAAAACTGTCAAAAGTAAAAACCAAGATTCTGCAGCCCAAGGCTACTTAGATGGATCTCTCTTGGTAAAACTGTGGGCTCTAGGATGGTGGGTCAGAGCTCAGTAGGAGATGGAAACATTTCTTGTCCTCTTTCCCTCCTTCAGTGCTCTCCCAGACCTTTCCAGCAAATGCCTCCCCCCTTGAGTTTCCTAAAAGAGCTTTGTGAATGACTAGCATTTCAATGATGTGTCAGATATCTGCCCACTTCCAACTATGGGGAACACATCTAGAGCAGCCAGTGAGCTTTATTTTTGAAATATTAGAAATACTACATTTTATTATGTTAGATTATTTTTATATTCTATGATATATGATATTTCCCCTGGTGCCTGGTACGGTGCTTTGCACATAGTGTATACAGTCAGTGATCTTTTGATTACATGAAGTTGTCACGGAGCGTCATGATTAGCAACCAGCTGCTGCAATTACTAGCGCCACAGGTTTGCATGAGAATTATAGATTATTAACACTAATGCTTCACGTTATGACTTCTTTGTCTAATTCATCTTGCACATAGCTGCCAGGTAATAAAATACCCTCATATCCTCATGAAGCATGGCATAAACTTACGGCTGAGTTTATTTTTTCATCTTTATTCTGCCCCAGGCATTCCCCACAGCCCTCCCAGCTTTTCCAGGCCTGTCATAGGAGAATCAACCCCTAGAGATTATTTCATGCTACCCTTTCTTTTTGCCCATAATGAGCCTGGCAAGGTTACACTGGAGGTGGCCTTTAGAGTGGGCAGTGAGCCCTGATGGTCTGGTTCATCCAGGGGCTGCCCACTCCAGCCTGGAGTGCTGCTGCAGATGGACATCCTGCTGCCTCCTCGGCCCCTTCCAGGCTTGGGCAGGGCTCTCATTCCGGTTCCCTGATTGGATACTCAAATCCTACCTCCACATCACCCCGTTGGTAGGAGGATACCCCCTGGCACATTCCCTGGGGCCGCGGCTTCTCCCAGAAGGGCAATCAGCAGTCTGAGCCCCCATCCTGCCCCCGCGCACCTGCTGCATTCACCATGACACCTGGGGGCTGCGCAGGCGTCCAGCGCTTCTCCTTCCGTGATTCAGGTGGCTCTGGGCAGGGGCTGAGCATTGGTGGGCAGACGACCAGAGGCCCCAGCTGCACTCAGTCAGCTCACCTTACTGCCAAACAGGCTATTCTCCCAGCACCATCATTCCCGGGGCTCCACCTAGCCCTCCACGTCCTCCTAGAAACTGATCTGCGCAGACGTTCTAGGCAAGAAAGGAAAATAACTCACTGAGAATGTAATTTCAAAGAGTACTTATGGATTTTTTTCCAGTCCTAAAAGTAACACATAATCATTAACAAAAATTTAGAAAATACAGAGAAGTTTAAACAAGAAAATTAAAATCACCCATAATCCCATTACTAAAAGGCCAGGTGACTTTTGCACTCCCTCACATGCACTGCACGCACACGCACACACACACACACACACACACACACACACACACACACACACACACACACACAGAGGCATTGTGCTGATAGTAGTTGTATAGGCTCTTGTCAGTTAACATTGTGTCAGGAGCATTTCTTACCTTTCTAAATATTTTTCACAGTCTTTTCCTCACCCACTCTCCGAGCCCCACCCTCTGTTGAACCCCACCCCCATACCTCCATCCCGCCCCTCTGGCCTTGCTTTTGACCCACTCTCTCTGCTGGCTGTTTTCTCCAGATCTGTAAACGTAGTCAGATTTCCCCATTCTGAGAACAGCCCCCCATGCCTACCCCTGAAGCGGTGCAGATAATGAGATGGGAGCTCTGCAAGTGTGCATGCCACACTTCTCCCGGGGGCTCCTTGGCGCACTGCCTCGTGGGCCTCCTGCCTCTGCACTACCTGTTTTGGTCTTTACCAGCAGAAACTCCTGACATTGGGATATGGTTCCTTTTGCTCTCTGCTCCCACTTCCCAAGTGCTCCCGAAATCCTTCCCCCTGGACCAGCTGGTGTGTTCTTGTGGAGTAAATTAGATGGCCTGGGAGGCATGGACCTTCTCCTATGCAGCTGCAGGCAGAAGGGCAGGACTGCAAATCTTCCAAGCCCATGAGGAGCCTTGGCAGAGAGGCCGGAACCGGGCAGGGGAGGGGAGTTCAGGCAGCTGTGGGGTCTGGAGATCATCCTATGCATGTGGAGGGTGGAACCTGGCAGCCTGCAGGTCCCACAGTTTGCTTTATTGCCTCTCTCAACAGATGATATGTAGATATAGATAAGCAATTTTAACCCACCATTCTAATTGTTAATTAAACATTAGTTTTTATGGGGAAAAGTCCCCTTTCCCCAGCCATTTCACCCCATTACCCTGAGAGGCTGCATGGCCAGCCTCTTGTTCAGAGCACCTGAGGCTGCAGGCCTGGTCCACAGAGGGACCCCGGCTACCAGGCTACCTCCCTTACACGGACCTGGCCAGTGCCCAGAGTACAGAATTGGTTCGTCTGAGGGGAGTGTAGAGTCCATGCGTGCCGCTCCTAGGAGCCCCATCTGAGGAGCCCCCGTGGGCACCCTCTATGCTGTAGATTTGTGTATTTATCATAACAGCCCTCCACAAGTAAAAGGCAAGTGCCTTGATGAAGGAGCTCCTTTCTGTGATTCACACGAAGACCCCAAGGGCTAGCACAGAGGGCCTCCAGGTCAGAATTGCACCCCTTCATCTGCCTGGGGTGACGCCAAAGAGGAAGGCCCGCTGGCCACGGCAGGACTCTCGGGGCTCTTGCTTGGGTTGGGGCCCACAGCCCAGGTCTGGGCCCAGACTGTAGCTTGCCCATGATTTCTGTGGTCCCCAGAGGTCTATCTGTCCAGCTGCAGAAATTGATGCCAGCTTGGTTTGGAGCAGCCAGAAAGCTTGGGCTGACTGGCCAGCATTTCCACTCCCCAGGGACAGCTGCAGGAGCTCTCACTCTGAGACCAGGGCCAGGACAACCAGTCAGCAAGTGACCTTAATGCCCCCTGACAGCCCTGGCAGTCAGACCTGAGCCATCCTGGCAGTGGGCCAGTTCGCCCGGGTCATGGTTGGGTCCCCAGCAGGTGTCCTGAGCAGGGTGTAGTGGGGCAAGTGGGGTCAGCTTTCCTCTGCACCCTCATGTCAGCAGCCCTCCTGACATCCCAGCACATCCCCAGACGCAGCTCCCCAGTCATGGAATTAGAGCTGCTCTGGTTCTTCAAGAATGTTGTCATCTCCCTGGTTTCCATGTTCCTGATGTGAGCCTCACCATCCCACCCATTGTTCCCTTGAAGAGCTCCTGGCAGAGCATTCAGGCAGGCTCTGTCTGGGGAAAGACAGTTCCAAAGTCGTTTCTACAGTCTCCATGAAGAAGCAAACAGTGTGGGCTGCAGCCCATTCATAGAACCAGCCAGCCCCATGACCCCTGTCCCCAGCCCAGGAGAGAAATCCCTGAGGCTGTGTGTATGTGCATGTGCAAGGGGCAGGGAGAAGGAGAGACCCAAAGGGACTGATGGAGAGCAGACATGCCCTGAGGCCTGGGGCCACAGACAGACTTGTGGATGGGGGGGTGCCACCGCTGGCAGGAGCTGCCTCTCAGAGCCCGGTCTCCCCCCAGGATGGCTGGAGTGCAGTGTGTGACTGTGCCTGGCTACTCTAAGGGCTTTGGCTACCAGACTGGACAGAGCTTCTCTGGGGAGTTTGACCATGCCTGGAATGCCGTGTACCTGGAGGGGAGATGGCACCTGGTGGACAGCACCTGGGGCAGTGGCCTGGTGGATCCCACCACCTCCAAATTCACCTTCCTGTAAGTACAAGTCTCAGTTCTGTGGGGTGGCTGGCCGGTGGAAATGTGGAAGGCAAAGTTGCAGGAGGCAGCAGGTAGAAAAGACCAAGTGGGAGAGAAAGGAGAGCCAGGGTGCCTTTCCTGCTGCTCCGAGGCAAGCCAGCTCCCAGCCAATTACAAGAACCCAGACCCTTTTGTCACCTTCCCCTCCACTAACTAAACCCCTGCGCTGACACCCCACCTGATCCCCCCGAGCGCCGCGCCCCCTTCTGTAGTGCTGGGACCTGCTCACCAACACGGCAGCTGATCAGCGTCCCCCCACTCTAGCTACAATGAGTTCTACTTCCTCACCCACCCCGCACTGTTCATCGAGGACCATTTCCCAGACAACAAGAACTGGCAACTGCTGAAACCTCCTCAATCCCTGAGGCAGTTCGAGAACAACATGTATCATAAGAGCGAATTCTACAACAAGGGGATGCTGAGTGCCCACCCGGAGACGTCCGTCATCAAGACAGGTAACCCCAAAGCTGGCACCAGCTCACTGGCAACAGGGCAGGGCATCCCGCTCCATGCCTCTAGCCATCTAAGCCCCCATGGACTGCCCTCCCTGGGCCCAGCCAGGGCCTGTAGCTCGGGGTAAGCTGTGAGTGTCTGTGGACGTGTGGGGGCTACTGAGGTAGCCATCAGGGCAGGATGTGGCTGTTGGCCACATTTGTAAGGGCAGAAGCCCTCGCATACCAGCATAAACCAAGAAGGGGATGCAAAAGAAGTCTCTGTGTCTCCCGAGCCCCCAAAGGTGGCCGCATTCACCTCCCAGCCTGTCAGAGAGCCGGGGCTCAAGGGGCCCAAGCTGGGCGAGTCTCTCAGTCCACACAGCAGGGAAATGATGCCTCAGTACACCCCCGTCACAGTTCAGGTGCCCGACAGACGCTCCCAAGCTCCTGGCAGAGAGTATGTGTTGGCCCAGCTGAGGCAGGATCTGTGTGTCAGCGGTCTAACCAGATAGCAGCAGGGGTCTCCTGGGACACAGGGTCTGGGGAGGCGGCCCCTGAGCTGTTTGGAGGCTGGAAGAGAGCAGGCATCACACATACAGATGAGGTGGACATGTTCCAGGAGGACACAGGAAGCCCTCCCATATGAGCTCAAACACCCCCAGACTGGCTTGAGAGGTGCAGCCCGGCCTCCTCAGAACCATTCCCGCAGATGCCTGTCAGCTGCTTTGCCTTTGTTCCTCCTGGGGGCAGGATCCAGCCCCTTTCAGCCAACTTTCCTGAGGCTGGGTAGTGCCGGACACCGAGCTGCGCTGCCCCCATGGCTTGCCGGGACTGCATTTGTCCCTCCCCACAGGGGCCGCGGCAGCCAAGTGGATGTGTTAGCACGCTGTGAGGTGAATGAGGCCGATTCCGGGGGCCCACAGCTGTGGCCATGGGCCTCGCAGGGCTGCCTCCCGAAGACTGGGTCTTTTGTATCCCCAAAGCCCTGGTGCCTCCCGCAGGACATAGCCCGGACTCGCCGCAGGGCTCGGCACAGCCGGTTCCGTGCACCCCCGCGCTCCAGCCAAGGACTGCCTGGCAGTACCACATCTGCCACCAGGGGGCTCTGCGCCCCTAGAAGGGCTCACACTGGCTGTTTGCCCAGGATTGTCTGTGGGTGAGCCCCGCCAGGCCCTGTGGGGTGATGGCGCCAGGAAGCACAGGTGTCCCTGTGTTCCTTCCTGCTGATTGTCCCTTCCACCTCACAGAGGTTTCCTTACCCCACATTGCTGAGCTCTTGGACACTTTTTCAAACTACAAATACCTAGTGGTTCCTGCCGCTAAAATAACAACATAAGATTTGCTGTCTCTGAGGAGGCATTTCCTGAGCTTGCATCGGATGGGAGACCTGCTCTTCCTGTTACGGGCCATGGGACCACACGGAAGAGTGGGCAAGGCCCCGCCAACAGGAAATTAATGCCACTGCCTTCTAAGAGCAATAGAAATGTAAACACTGGTTTCTTAATATAGAGTCATCTGAAATTTGATCCATATTCATAAGGCATATTTAAAGAATACTCTGTTGGAGCTAGTTTTGCCAAGAGCGAGGATGAGAAGAAAGCAGAAGAGGGAAGCAGGTGAGCAAAAGCCAGGGGACGGTGAGACTCAGGACTGGGGGTGGAAAGCCACTGAGAATGGGAGGGAGCTAAGGAGGGGCGAGGAGAGGAGGGAGAGGGGAGCCAGAGCAGGTCACAGGCTCCTCCCGAGCCCCCAGGGCTGCCAGTCCTGTATTTCAATTCTTTCCAGCCATTTAACGCCCCTTTGCTGAGAAGTGCCTGGGCCAGGCATTCGGGAAGGCCTGGCACATGGCAAGAAAGGAGGCAGGTGGGGCCTCCCCCCCAGTGCCCACGCCCAGAAGGAGGGACATTACCCCAAACTAACTCATTACAACAGTGCTAATTTCCTGAGGGAGATGCAGGGCTAGGAGAATGGCTTCCAGGGAACTCAGCCTCACCTGAGGACATAGGGACAGGCTCGTTTGCAGCCAGGACATTAGGACAGGTCTTAACCAGATTGGGGGGAAGACATGGGAGAGGGCCCTGGGGCATGAAGGGGCGTGCTCCTGGAGAATGTGAGAGATTGCCTGTGGTCCTGAGAGGAAGCGTCCTGACTCAGGTGAGGCAGAAGGGGATAGTCCTCCCCACTGGCCTCCCGTTTAATGGTGACCCACAGAAGTAAGCCCAAGAGTGACTGGGTGGATGTTTTCCCAGGAGGTTTTGCACTGCTATGTGGAGGTGCTGGGCAGGCTTCCATGCATCAAAGATGCATTGCACGGGGGCTTCACACCAACTCAAGTGCAAGACAGCCCAGGAGGGGGCCATGAGCAGTTGAGGGTTGAGACAGCTTCGGCCCACTGAGTTGGCTTGGAAGAGGAAGTGAAGGGACAGGAGGGATTCAACCAAGAAAAGATGCTAAGTATCTCCTTGGTCACTTTCCTTTGGAAGTTACCATGGGGCAGACTGAAGGCAATAGAGAAAGAGCGTAGACAAAGAAAATAGCACAGAAGCACAAACATCTCCACAGTGAGTGGAATGGTAAGGGAAGGAATGGCAGCAGAGACCAGGTGGTGGTCACAGGGGTGGGAAGAGGATAGGCTGAGGAGGGTGGTGGAAGCAAGGGGACAACAGAACTTCCAGGAGGGTGTGGCCAGTGGCCTAGATTCTCCAAGGAAGTCACTGAAGACTTTGGGGATAGGGACAGAGGCCAGATTTCAGAGAACTAACTGCACGGAGGGAAACTACAGCGGCAAGGGGTTTGGGAGCGTAAGGTAGGGGAGAGGCTGGCAGTGTCCGAGAAGGCAGAGAAAGTTTCCCAGATGGAGAAGGCAGAGGGGCGAGAGCTGGCCGCGCTCCATCCTGTGTGGACACTCTCTGGCGCTGGGAGCTAGCACTGAATGCACTAGTGCAGCAGCCTGGGGCCGCGTTTCTGGCAGATGAGGTAGGAAATCTCAGGGGCCCTTGTCCAAGCCCAGGCATGGCTGTCTGCTTCCCCAGAAAGAGCACTGGACCCAGACCAAGGAAGGGTTGCTGGCCAGCACAGATCAGACAGCAGCCTGGTACCTTCCTCTGTGCCCATCAATGAACGGGGCTGGGCAAGGGTGGTTGCTGGAATGAGGAGCAGGTGATCAGCTTCTGAGAAGAAGGCAAGGTGGAGCTCCTAGAAGGCCATTGCTTGCCCTAGGGTCCTATGAGGAAGGGAGGACTAGGCAGGGAAGTGCTCACGGGCTGCAAAGACCAGAAAATGGACCACCTGTTCCTGAAAGACAATGACTAGAACAGAAGAAGACAAAACTAGAGGGCATGGGGATTGGGTGGGTGCAAAAGGCCCTCCCGTGCACTCATGACTCCATTCTGGAAACATGGCTGAGACACGCCTATGAAAGGACATGGGTGGGGTGGGGAGGAAGAGCAGGGGAGCTGCCCGCCACATAACGAGAGTCTCCAGGAGTAGAGCTAATCCAGCCAGGTTTCAGGTAACGCATTGACGTGAATGCTGTGGACCACCGTGCTGAGCAGTCGGGAAGAGCAGTGTGAAAGCAAGGCTTGAATCTTGGGAACCAGGTCAGAGGGTGGCCCGCCAAGCACCGAGGGGGTCCTCCTTGTCCCTTGGCCCTCTCCCCTGCCCTGGAAGCAGGCTAAGCCCCATGTGGCCTTCATGTAACGTGAATGAAATGGGTGAGCCCAGCGCACAGCTGAGGCAGGAGTTTTCGAGAGAGCCCCAGCTTTCAGCTCACTAGAAGAGAGCCACCAAAAGGGGGTGGGGAAGGCCCTCCAGGGATGCGCTGCAGCCGGCTTCTGCCGTGCTCAGTGACTGCACGTTAGCTGCTTAAAATCAGTTGTGGTGAAAGTATTTACACCCCCGAAATGGGCCGATGCTGCAAGTCAGGGCTTTCCCCCTGAAAAACTAGTCATTAGGCATTTACCAGCCTTTCAGCCCATACTGGACCCATCTCACCTGCCCCTGCCTTTCTCTGCACAGTGAAGGGGAAGGCCACAGTCACCATTGAGAGCTGCGCCCCGACGCCGTTCATGTTCATGCTCAACGGCAAACAGGAGCACGGGTTGCTGAGCCTCCGGGGGGACGGGATGAAGCTGGAGGTATATCCTCCAACCGCGGGCACCCACAAGCTGCAGATCTTCGCCAAAGGCCTCTCTGACATCTACAGCTCCGTGCTGGAGTACACACTCAAGTGCACCTACGTGGACATCAGTGTCCAGCTGCCAGCCGAGCTGCACCAGCCCGTGGGCCCCAGCTGGTTCTCAGAGCAGATGGGCATCACGAAGCCTTCCCACCCTGACCCCATCATCCATGCCAGTGATGGGCGCTGCTCCATCAGCTTCAGTGTGGAGGAGGGCGTCAGCGTCCTGGCATCCCTGCACGGGAACGAGGGCCCTGTCACTGAAGAGATGCAGCGACGCTACATCTTCCAGCTGCTCCGGGAGAAGCGGGTAGAGCTCAAAGTCCAGCTACCCCATGCTGGCAAGTTTGCCCTCAAGATCTTTGTCAAGAAGAGGCAGGAACCGGGCAACTACGTCTTTGTCTTCAATTACCTGCTGAGCTGCACCGACTCCAGGGTGAACTGGCCCATGTTCCCCGAGAGCTTTGGCAACTGGGGGCAGGGCAATGAGCTGCTGGAGCCTCTGTCGGGCGTGCTTCCTGCTAACCGGAATGTCCCATTCAAATTGAAGCTGCATGGTATCGCCAAAGCCCTGGTGAAGGGGCAGGACACGTGGCCCCTGACCCTGAGTCGTGAGGGCTACTGGGAGGGCAGCTGCAGCACGGCCGGCTGCCAAGAAGTCTATGTCATGGTGCTGGAGAATGCCAACCACAACTTCTACTCCTACATCCTGAAGTATAAAGTGAATGCACAATGAGGCCTGCTGTCTGGTCACACCCACCCAGGGGGCCAAGGCCAGACTTGCCCAGGGAGGGCCCAGGGCAAGTGCAGAGAGCCCTGGACATCATGGAGTCTGCGTGAAACGACTTCAGGGGTGTCTGCCTCAGCCGCCCTGCTCTGCTGCGGGACCTGTGATATCATGTTCTCATGGCTTCGCTCAGTTGTGCTGGCCGAGGGTACTGAGGCAAAGGCCCTTTAGAAGCAAAAGGTGCTATGTAAATCCAAGGACTTGTAAACTGTACATCACTGCCCAGATGCCCGCTTGTCAGAGTAATGCCCTCGTGGCGTTGTTGCTGTGGGGAGGTTGATGTGGGGAGACAGGAATGTTGCCCAGGGTAAGGGCTTTCCACGTGATGGTGAGAGAATTCTTCCCCGGTGCCAAGGGGATGAGATTCGCACGGCTGAGTAATCCTGGAATCATAGAGACCCTTTCAAGTGACTTTACAGTGTCTCGCCAGCTCGTGGATTCCACGGAAGCTGGAATCACCACTTTTTCCCGACATGACCATCTTCTGCATTCCCTGCTGCTTTAGCTACTTCTTGCCCTCAAGAGCCCTAGAAAAAGGAGAGGAAGCTAGCCCACCCACACCCAGCTGCAGGCTCTACAGTCCCTGTGTATCCTGGGAGTGCGGCCCAGGAAAGTCATGAGGAGACTCCAAAGCAGAAAGCAGCCGGTGTCCCCTCAGGTGTCCTGGAGGCCGGTGGGGGGCGGCAGCAAGTGGAAGGACACCACAGCAGTTCTGCAGCCTGAATCTAGGGGTCTGAGGCCTCTGATCGCTCCCAGAGGGGCCTCCGGGGCACTTAGTTAGTCTAGGTAATCGGCCTCCCTCCAGGTCCTCTCGGAGCCAGGGCCTCAGGGTCTGCCCTGCGCCTACCCAGGGAGTCTCAAAAGGCTGCTAGGCCTCCGGGAGCCTTGCTGATGACCCTATATAAAGACCTGGGAGTAGTGCGCATGCTGCCGTGGGAGGAGACTCGCATGACAATAGGGCTCTGGCCCCCAGGAGCGCCTGCTAGTAGAACGGGGACCTCAACCTGCCCTGGGGGCTGTTTTGGGGCTTGTCCCTACCCCATCTCCCTTCCTCCCTTCCTCTGACATGAGAGACCCCTGGAGTCTGGCCCTCTGCCTTCCGTGGTGACAGTTCAGGGCCTGAGGAGCCTCGCTGCCCAGCTGGCCCTGGGCAGCACCTCGGGCGAGTGTTGCCATGGCAACAGCGGAGAGGCCGGCTCCAGCGAGGCCAAAGGAGAGGGAAGGATGCGAGGCCTTGCGCAGCCGCTGCCACTCCATCCCAGTTCCCGGAGACACTGGACGTGGTCCCGGCTGACCTCCTGGATTCGGCGGCTCTGTGGCCCCTCGCTTCCTGGCCCCACCCATGAGAGCTGGCACTGCCCAGCACCCCCCTCACTTTCCACTCCCAATACCTCCAGGTGCAGCTGCAGCCAGGGCCAGCCTGGATTCTCGCAGCCTCTTCTGCCTTCATCCTTACGTTTGTATATTCAACAAATATTCATGGGGCACTTAATAAGCATGAGGCACAGTGCCAGATGCTGGGGCTACAGAGGGAACCCGGGGGACCCTGCCCCTGCCATCCCAGAGTTCAGGGTGGGTGGTGGCAGCCTGCCCTGTACAGGCCTAAGATTCCAGGCTCCTGACCCTAAGTCCTTCATCCCCCTGGGCTCTTTCCCCAAAGGGCCCCCCAGCTTGGCCCTGGCCCAGAGGGATGTTACCGGGGTGCCCATTTTCCACCAGGCTGGGGTCCCTGGAACACGAGGGGAGGACACCATGGGGGTCTGAGCTGCCCTGGCTTGTGTCCGGTGCCCTCCGGCAGGCTCTGCCTCCCAGGCATTCAGCACCATGTCGCTCACACCTGAAAAATGCACAAAGGCGGAACCATGTGCACCACAACGGGGTGCACAGGGAAACAAGGGGAGTTTTTACACCCTGAAAACAGCCTTTTCTCAGACCTTTGATTTTGTGGGCTGAAAGAAATGTGCTGTTTCATCAAAATAATGTTTTCTATGACTCATGTCACTCACTGGACCCAGAGCTGGCCACCACAGCTAGTCCTGCTGAGAATGACACACACACCTTTTTAAAAACAATATAGCTAATCAATATACTGTGGAGTGTGCGGAGGATGCTAACAACAAAATAGGAAGTGTCCGGAGAACCCACACGCGGTCAGCCTCTCGAGGTGCCAGTAGGGCATCAGCTGCCCTTCCTTGGGCATTAAACCACACCCCCTTTGTAAAAACAGCTGTAGGCAGTCAGAAATCACCTGCATTTCTTTCCACTGAAGTAAAAATACATGAAATGAAATCCAATCTTCATGAATTTTTACACGCATTCTGCTCAGAGTAGAATTCGGGATTGCATTTTGAAATCTTTTATTCAAATCCCCATCTTTGTTTCCTGGTCGAGTGGTCCCAGCGGCAGGTGGAATGGCACGGGCGCCCCCTGGTGCCCAATATGCGGAGCTGCCGACGCTGCAAGCCTCCGAGAGACAGGGTTTTTTACGCAGAATTTGAAAAATGCTGCTGAGATGTTTATGTTAAATTCACTGTGTGCTTTCTCGTGATTTCTCAGCGCTTCCTCGTGTGCACACAAAGCACATCTTTGCCACGCACAAGCTGTGGGCGAGCCTGGGAGATTGCTTGGCATAGCGAGAAGACATGGAATGTAATAGGATTGGAAGTGTTTTGCCGGGAAATCCCGTCTTGAAACAGAAACACCGGACAGAACCGGATGGGGCAGCTTTGACCACACCCATTACTGTGCCGATGAAGGATTGAAAGTGAGCAAACTCAGAGCTTTCTGACTGCCCTAGCTAGGAGGGCAGCTCTCAGGCCACGGGGCTGAAGTGTGTGCAGGGTCCAGAAGGGTAGGGGGGTGAGGGGCAAAAGGGCTACAACCACATCTGCAATTAACTTCTTTCAGGCTTGTTTGGGAAGCGCCGCCAGAACAGCTGGACCCCATTTTCAATCTGATTATGACCATTGTTGAGTTCCCCATAAAGTACATTGTCCCTCCAGGACACAGCCTGCTGAGATTAAAAGGAAATAAATAGATTAACTGAAGCATAAAGGATTTAGGCTAGACTTGAAGAACTATTTCCTGTTCTTGAGCAGGAGGAACAAGGTGCCAAGAAAGTTTGTGAAATCCTCTTCTCAAAGGACTTGAAAAGCAGAGCAGTTTTCCCAGTGGCCTGGGGTTTTACATGCTATGCTAACTGGAAGGACTAGATTCTCTCCCAACCAGCTACTCCTTGAAATACTCTAGGTGACCCACAGCAAGCTCAGGGTGAAGGCTGTTGCCACAGCCTTTGCTGCTGGCAGGTGTTCAAGGGTGGCTGCACCTGGGTCCCACATCAGTCTATTTTAGGTGCCTAATTTCTTTTTATTTGGAATAAGTCGCTGGAAATTTTTTAAGAGGTGATGACTTTATATAACGTGTGCTCTGAGCTGTGTGGGCCAGCGGCTGTTGAGTATGCTTTCTCCACGTTGTTGCAGGTGTTGTTTTCCAATAAAACTTATATTCATTTTTAGCCAACAATGTAATTATCTATCCATTCTTTTCACTGCTCTCACAAGAAGGAAAAAAAAAAAAAGAAAGGAAACAGGGAAAGACACTTTCGTGTTCAAAGGGAGCCCTGGCAAAAAATAAATAAAATAAAAATCAATGTCCCAGCCATTTGAATGTGATGGTGAATGCAAACGGAATGTCAGGCAAATAGCTATTTCGCATTAGGTTAGCTCCAGCCCCTCTGGCTTTCCTGCGTTTGAAGAACATGAAGGCAGTATTTCTTTAATTGAAACTTGTTTAACTTGAAATTTTTAAAATCAATCCCAATTTCTGGGTTTAGTGGGAGAAAAAAAATGTACCAAAAATGGTGATCAGCCTTATTTTTGGTTGTTTTGAATATATTTAAATATATTTTTCTTGATTTTCATAGACATGCAGAAACTTTCCAGCAGAATCTAAACAGATTATATTCATAAATTAGACATTTAGGGAAATATAGAAAATGAAAATCTAGACACCTCTGAGAAGCTGCCGTAACCATAGAGACCATTCTCCAAGGCATTGTGTGAAGGACAAAAAGAATTTGTGTTCCCAAATCTGGCCTCATCCTGTCACCTCCTGCTAGATCCACAAACTATGAGCCCCAGCCCACTTCTCCTGAGGAAGGAGGCCCACAGGTGGACCGTGCCTTTAACAACATAGTAAGGAGAAGTCAGAAGACACCGTCTCCCACATAATAGAAGGAGGAATTCTTGCATCATTAGAACAGCCTGAAAATCCCAGCCCTGCGGCTGGAATGGATGACCTCTGATGTCCCTTCCAGTCCAGAGAGTTTGTGACGCTGTGTCTCTGTGAGCAAATGCTGGCGGGTGGTAGACCTGGGCTTGTCAGTGGCGGAACATCTGACAGGCCCTGCTGTGTTAAACGCCTGCCCTGCAGCCCCCAGCAGACTGCACGGCGGGCTCCTCTCTTGCCTAAGGCAAGGGGCTGGAGAAAACCCAGCAAACAGACCAAAGGGGAAGCAACCGTTCTTGACAGGATGTCGCTTCTCTGATTTTGCAAGAAGAAAACTAAAAGTCAGGTGGCAATGGGGATGCCTCTCTTGGATACTCCACAGACAACCCTGAGACAAAAGATACTGAACCAAAGTCACTTTTCTACCCCAAATTACCTCTAGCTCCTCCTGGGCCCCCAACACAGTCAGTGTATCTCCATTCCCCAGGGACCTAAGCCAGGCTAATGGTAGTCA
Source organism: Smutsia gigantea (assembly GCA_032199065.1). NCBI lineage: Eukaryota > Metazoa > Chordata > Mammalia > Pholidota > Manidae > Smutsia > Smutsia gigantea. Next base: position 98,348 of record JAVSCE010011114.1, read on the forward strand.
CTAGTGACTCCTTCTTCCCCTCAGTGATGAAATCTGGCCTCTTCTGACCTGCTCTGCCGAATCTATATCCATCCCATTCCATGGCCTTTGCCATGATTCAGGCCCTTATCATCTCTCAGCTGCACTGTGGTGGCTTCCTGTGATGACCTGAACCCCCACCGGCCCCATGACTCCCCACATTGCCTTGGGTAAGTACACCAGTATGACTGGTCAAGACAAAGTGGCCATGAAGGCTTCCAGAAGTTTGCCATCTCTGGAGAAGGCATAATTGTGTCCGGTGTTGGTAGAATAGGTAGGTCTTCAAACAAAAGCTGGTTTTAACAGGAATACAAAGATTCCTTTTTCAGGGCTCTGAACAGGCAAGATGCTGAGGTCTTTACTCCTAGGTGATGGTGTGCAGGGTGGCTCTTAGCACCATAGCTAGATGGGACCTGTGACAGGCTGAGTGGTGGGATCTAGCCTGAAGGTGAGCAAGCTACACCTTGTAAATCAGATTATCCACATACACCACTCACAGATTATTTCCCTATTGCCCTCCTGGAACCAGCAACAGTATTTATCGTATGTTCAAGTGTGCCAGTTGGATTCTCTGGGGCAGAGGTAGGAATGTAAACAGTGTATTAGAAGCTAGTACCTGTGAAAGATGAAAGGACAGGAAGCCAGATCAGGTAGCGAGAACTTCAGACAGTGGTCCAAGTCTTGGATGGCCCAACAGAAGAGTTCCAAGTTGTGCAGAAATAGCAAGGCCCTAGGGAACACACCATGCTCAGTCGTTGAGCACTGATCTTGGCCTCGTTTGAAAGCTAAGGCAGACTTCTGGTTTCCTGTCCAGCATGTAGGAAGCATGGAAGCTGTCACTCCTCCCTAACATGAAAAAAGCTGGAAAAACTGAAAAATCACAACTCTTTATAGATCTGTGAGAGAAGTGAGGTCACAGGGCAAACCATTTCCCCTAGATTGGAAAGCCTCATAGGCAATACAGAGAAAAACCTCCATGGGAACAAGTACCAGGGTAGGAAAACCAGAACTGTAACTGACAAATTGCTGCAGGCTCAGTGCAGACAACTTTGGGAGTTAAAAATCCAGGGAACCCAGTCATCAGAGGATCCCCCCACAGGAGAGGTGAATAATCACCTGGATCTCTACCAGATCTCACAGTGAATATCAGAGAAAAATCCCCTCATGCTTCTAGTGGTGCAGTAGGGACACGGGTAGATCCGCTGGCAGAAAATCAGTAAGGACATAGTTGAGCTCAACACCACCATCAATCTACTGAATATAATTGACATCTACAGACTGCTTCATCCAGCAGCAGAGACTACACATTCTTTCCAAGCTCACATGAAATACTCACCAAGATAGGCCACATTCTGGGCCATAAAACACAGTTCAACCAATTTGAAAGAATAGAAATCATGTAATGCCTGCTCTAAAGCTACAGTGGAATTAAACTAGAAATCAATAACAGAAAGATAGCTGGAAAATCACAAAATAGTTAGAGATTGAACAACACACTTTTAATAGCACATGAGTCAAAGAACAAATCTCAAAAGACAGTTAACAATATTTTGAACTCAATGAAAATGAAAACATAACACCAAAACTTGAGAGATGCAGCAAAAGCCATGTTTAGAAGGAAATTTCTAGTATTAAAATGCATAGAGGAGAAGAAAGATCTAAAATCAGTGATCTACTTTCCACCTTAGGAAACTAGAAAAAGAAAATCAAATTAATTCCAAAATAAACAAAAGAAAAGAAATAATAAAAAGAACAGAATTCACCAGTTGAAAACAGGAAGTCAATAGAGAAAATCAGCAAAACCAAAAGCTGACTCTTTGAAAAAAATCAATAAAATGGATAAGCCTTTAGCCAGTCTAGCTCAAAAAAAAACAGGAGAGGACACAAATTAATATCAGAAATGAAAGAAGGGATATCACTCCAGAATCCATGGAAATTAAAAGGATCACTGTGAATAACCCTATGTCCACAAATTTGATAACCTAGGTTAAATTGTCCAATTCCTTGAAAGATCTGCCAAAACTCACACAAGAAGAAATAGGTAATCTGAATAGGCCTGTACCTATTAAAGAAATTGAACCAATAATCAATAACCTTCCATACAGAAAGCACCAGGCCCAGATAGGTTCACTGGTGAATCTACCAAACATTTAAGGAAAAAATGATACCAATGCTCTACAATCTCCTTCAAAAGATAGAAGCAGAGGGATTACTTCCTAACTCATTCTCAGGCCAGCATTAGCCCCATACCAAAACCAAAAACATTAGAAAAAAAAACGATAAACCAACATCTCTTATGAACATAGATAGAAAAATCCGTAACAAAATATTAGCAAATTGAATCCAACAGTGTCTGAAAGCTAAGGCAAACCCTGAAGGCACCAACAGCTGGAAGCTCCCAGCCATCTGCACTCCCAGCAGATAATCAGCAAGTGCTTTCTTGAAGGGAAATCTGCACAGCGTGGGTTTGTTTGGTTATGCCCAGAGGATTCAGGAAAGATTGGGTGAAGGTTCTTGGAGTGGAGGCAGCATATCCCATGGCCATCTGGGGCCCAGTGATCATCAGTGAGATTCCGCCAAGTCATTTGTCCAAGGGAGGGTGGGTTCCAGGTCTGGCCACCTCTGCACTGGAGGAATGGGTCCTCCAAGGTGCTGTGGATTCATTTGACAGAGGGCAGCTCCTTCCTTCTCCTCCTGCATCCTGTCATGCCGGGCAGCCTCAACACTACAGCCAGAAGGATCTGCCCATGTTATGCTGCTTAAAACCCGCCAATAACTCCCCATTGTCCAGGAGGAAAGGCTCAGTCCCCCACTAGCCTGTCCACTAGGCTGCTGTAACAGAATACCATAGCCTGGGTGGCTTATCAACAGCAGAAATTTATTGATTATAGTTCGGGAAGTTGGAAGTCTGAGACGAAGTCCCCAGCAGATTGGGTGTCTGGTGAGAGCCCGCTTCCTTGCTCACGGATGGTTGTCTTCTTGTCGTGTCCTCACATGGTGGGAGGGGTGGGGGAGCTCTCTGGAGTCTCTTTTATGAGGACTAATCCTATTCTTAAGGGGTCCACCCTCACGAACTAATCACCTTCTAAAGGCCTCACTTCCAGACACCATTACACTGGGGAGAAGGTTTCAACACTTGAATTCGGGAGGGACTCAGGCGTTCAGTCTGTAGTACCCACTGTTACCTCACCCTCCTTTCCCTACTTTGTCCGTCATGACTCCACACAAGAGCCCCTCTGCACAAAGCAGCCACATGACACCAGACAGGCCATGGGCCCCCACAGAGCCATGCTTTTACACATGCAGTTTCCTCTCACTGAGGAGCCCTTCCTTCCCTCTTTCCCTGGAGAAGCCCTGCCTAGTCTTCAGGGAAGCAGGCCAGCCCCGCCACTTCTGTCAGTCCTTCCTCAGTCCTTCCACCTCTCAACCCTGTGTGGAATTATCTGCCCACCCTCCATGTCACTTAGCACTTTGTCAGCTCCTCTGTCAACTTTCTACATGACTGTGATTGAAGGAGACCTTGGAGCTTCCACTCACTAGGTTGAGAATTCCATGAACACAGATACTTTTGTTTTCTCTTTTGGCACAAAGTAGGGGTTTGGTAAATGCTTGGCAAGTGTTTCATTGGGAAAACATCAGGAGATATGAAGATGGGGCCAGGAAAGTAACATAACTCAGAGGTCCAGTAACCATTTGCTGACGTCTGTCAAGTATGGTCCCATTTCACCAGGACTGGCCCTTGTGCCTTTTGCCCAGCTTTGAACACCACAGCCTGGGCTTTGAGGAGGAGAACCCTAGTTGCTCTTAGAAAAGGCAACACCCCAGGAGAGGGCTGCGAACCTGGGGTGGGGGGAGATGCCAGAAGGACCATTCTGGGGATGGCTGTGCGGGCAGTTTACGGTGGTCTTCAAGAGAGTGGGTGGCCCTTTTATGACTTTAAGGTGGCCCTTAAAACCACCCACCCACACCTATTTGTGAGGCTGTAAAATAGACTGGATGCTTACCCCACGGAACAGGACTTGAATACACGGCTTCAGTTTGACAAGAGAAGAGTGAGCACCCTTCCTGGAATGGTGGGTGGCAGAGGGCAGTCAGTGACTCTTTGGCCATGAGTAGTTTTGTGGAATAGCCTTTGCTCTTTCTAATTGTGGTTCCTGCCCCAGATTTTTCCCCCAGGACCCTGCTCGAAGGAGATTCTATAACCGAAGCTTGGTGCTTCTGTTTACCAGCACACAAATATAGCTAAGGAATATTCCAGTCCCACCCAACCAGAGCAACCTAGCCCACTGACAGCCAGTCAGCTGCCAAACCATGGGTCCGAGGATGCTCTGGAGGCCTCCTGACCGCCTCTGGCCCCCGGGAGAGTGCCCCTTCCACCCGCTTAGAGCACACAGCTGCACGCAGGTGTGACACTGCAGGAGGAAGGAGCCCAGCCAACTTGTTGGCTGTGTCAGCTCTATGACCGAACAACACTTTGCATTTAGAATAAGTGATTAGTGAATGTTTGAAGTGAACATTACTTTGTCATTTCAAAAATGAATTAATCCCCGGATTTATTTACATGGCTATTGGCCAGAAAGGCTGTTGAGTTACATCTTAAATAGCCATCTCCTTCTTTTTCTCAACCAGCCAAAAGAGTGTGTGCCGAGCAGCAGGCTCCTTCGCCCCTTTGGGAAATGTGTATTTACAGGAAGACAGAAATTGCCACCTGGCTGGGAGTGCTTGTGGTGTCCGCTACCAGGAAGCCGTCAGGGCAACAGAGCGATCAAAGGAGTGTCCTCACCTTCAGGGACCCACTGCCCTCAGCCTGGGCTGAGATCGCTCTGTTCCCATGGGGGGCTGGGGCCAGCTGACTGCCTCCATGACACAAGGAATCAGCCACCATTGCCCTCGGGCTGTGCGGGGACCCAGGCAGTGGCGCCCCGCTCCAGGGTGCCAGGGACGACTGTGGAGAGGCTGTGGCACGAGGGCAGAGGGGCAGCCACAGCCGCGAATGGCCCAGAGCAGTTGGGCTGCATGATTAATGAAGCGCAGATGTCGGGAGGGAGAGGCCCTGGCAGCTCCCATAGGGACAGAGGTGGTCATAAGGGAAAGGGAGGAAATGTTTATTTAAAATGAAAGGACTGCAGGATTGCAAATTGCCGGGTGAATGCTTTGCTAATACCTGTGCTTTGTGTGTATATGAACACCTGAAATAACATTTTATTATATCACAGAAAGTTAAATGTAGGCAAGACGCTGGAGGCACTGGGAGGCCACCCCCTCACCCCCATCCTCTGCGATCTGCCGCCCCCAGGCTAGGGCACCAGGAACCTGCAGGCCTCCATCTCCTCGGCAGCAGATCCCTGACCCGTCTCCCAGGGCGATGCAGTGGACAGAACATGCTAACCCAATCATGGGAGGAAATCCACTGTCAGGAGAAGCTTCACTTGACATTTTTAAAGCTCAACAAGAGCATTAAAATTCCCCATTTTGAAAAGAAGCAAATGGGCTTCTTTGTGGAAAGATAGCCTCTTAGCCACTGGTCCCCTGTTTGACTGAAAGGTGTCTTGTGCAGGAGCCATTAATGTACAATTGAAGCCTCGGTTTCCCTCCATAAACATTGATTTGACCTGGGGAAGCCCAGCAGCCACGCTGCCCTCCCGAGGCTGGGGAGCCCTGCCACTCAGACCCCATGTGACGACAGCCTCTTAAGAGCACTACCCGTCAGTCAGCCATCTGCCATCCACCCCAGCTCTGCCACCCCCACCGCCTTTGGAAAGGCACTGAACACCCCTGTGTTCGTTTCCTCAGCAGTGCAATGGGGATAATCATAGCACCTACCATGCAAATTTCTTATGGGGAATAAATGCGTTACACAGATACAGTGAGCAAAATCTAGTCCCTGGCACAACATAAGGGCTCCGAGAGCACCAGCTCTCATCCCCACTGCACCATAGATGTCATCAGCATTGTGAGGACAACACTGACACGTTGTATGTCATTCCGTGAAGAACCTAGTCTCAAGCCCCTCGCAAAATCATGACAGGCACTGATTCTGGCCTCTAAAAGAAGAAATCCTGTCTCTAACACTTACCCACCCTGCCTCTCCTAGAATCCTTCCAGAGACCAGGAGCTCACCAACCACTGAGACAGTGATTCCATTATTGGTCACCTCTGTTAAAAGGCCCTCCCTACAAGTAACTGCCTTAGATTAGAGCAATTGAGCCAATCCACCCCCAGGCTCATGGATCTGTCTATTATAGTCCAGGACCACCGTATGGAAGGAGCCCTGAGTCACCAGTACAAATCCCAGCTCAGGAGAGGGGAGCCCAAAGAGAGAGAAAGAAAAGGAAAATCTCCCACTTTCGAGAGCTGCAAACCAGCATCTCAAACCACATGAAGAAAAGCAATGGTTAGAAAACATACAGTCTGCATACTGAACAGTGAGACCACCCCAAACCTGTCTGCCTGGCTTATATCCTCCAAGCAGAAGCTGGACAAGTCCTTGCTGAGAAAACAAAACAACCCAAAGAAAAGTACCTGTACAGTGGAAAGGACCAGAACCCCATATGACCACCTCTGGGAAGCTGACCAGTCAGTCCCTTGCTAGACACACACACACACACACACACACACACACACACACACACACACACACACAGTTTGCAAATGGCATCTGTTATGGTTTAAAAATATGTCCACAAATTCTTTGACACTCCTCCCTTCATAAGGTGAGGACTAATTTCCATCCTCCTAAATGGGAGCTATGCTTAGTGACTCTCTTCTAACAAATAGAAAGTGACAGAAATAAAAGGGTGTTATGTTCGAGATTAGGGCATATAAGGCATTACCACTTTCTCCTCTCTCAGATCACTTGCTCTGGGGAAGACAAGCTACTGTGTTTTAAAGACTCTCAAGCAGGTGAAGGCCACATGGTAAGGAACCAAGGCCTCCTGCCAACAGCCCTGTCAGTGTGCTATCTTGGAAGGTGATTCTGCAGCCCTGGCCAACTTCTTGACTGGAACCTAATGAGATATTTGAAGCCAGAACTTCCCACTTAACACCAGTCCTGAACTCCCAACCCATATAAGTTGCAAGATGATGAAAGTTTTTCTTTGAAGCTGCTACATTTGGGAATAATTTGTTACACAGCAACAGATGACTCATAGAGCATTTTAGTATCTCAATCTTTAAAAAGAAAGGACCTCTAAAGATCCCAGACTTGAGGAAAATGTCAGACTTATAAGAGTTCTGGGAAGAGAATAGTACTAGCAAATACTATCCTTCATTGTGTCGAGTTTGTGCTGGGGACTATTTAAGGAGTCAATCAAACACACCATTCAATAAAATGTCCAGGATTAAGGAACACGGGGAATGAAAACAGACCCATTCTAAGGCTCATGGTCGTGAATTAAAGAAAACTGGGAACAAACAGGTCCTCCAGGGAAGAAAAAAAGCGAGTGACCCAGAAGGTCAGGAACCAGAATGGCTTCACGCATCACATAAGGCACTGGATATGAGAAGACAGTCGAGGAACACATTCCACATTCTGCAGGAAAATGACTTCCAGCCTGAGCTGTATATGCAGTGGAAATCTCTCACAGATAAGAGCAGAAGAAAAGTGTTAAGAGATATTCAAGGACTCAAAGAAGATCTACATCCCATGAGCCATTTCTCTGGTGGAGCGCTCTACCTAATGAGGGATGTAAACCAAGAAGAGGGTGTACTTGGGACCAGGAGGCTCCTGCATGAAGGAGAGACAAAGGGAATAAGTCCCTAGGGGGTGGTCATAGGGCATGTTTGCAGAATGGCTGTGCAACAAGTTCATCTGTTAATCAAGCAGGGTGACCGGAAGCAGTCTGGAAAGCAGCAGGGCAGACTAGCCCAGGAGGCATGTCATAGGAAAAAATAAAATGGGACCGAGGAATCAGTTACCCGATGTGGTTGACTTTATTGAAGGTATGTTTATAGTAACATTGAGGAGTTTGAAGACTATCTGGTGAAAGACACACAGAAAATGAAAATAAAACAAATGCTAACTTCATGAGGAAAAATTGTACAAAAACGTCATGTCAATCACAGTGGACTATATGTTGACATTTACATTGTCAGAAAAATTAAACATCTAATATTGATGCATTAGACACTATGTAGACATCTGATGTTGTTTCAGCCCCCATTCTCCCTTCCCCATCTCCCACTTAGGGGATGAGAGGAAATTCTTACTTTCAGTAATGCTTGGTAGATTTTTGTAGAGCCTTGCATGTCTTTTATTAGATATATTTCCAGGTATATTTTTCACAACGTGGTAAATGGTACCAACTTTAAGTTTCTTTTCTCATAGACTGTTTCCAGTGCATAGAAATGCAATTATAATACATGAAATCATGCTATATGTTATTTGCAGAAGTACAAATACAAAAATATGGTTGGGAGGTGTTAGCACCATCACCATGATAGCACTTCTGGGGACAGAAGAAAGGGCATGGGATGAGAAAGGGCCACAAAGAAGTTTTGGCTATCTTTTATTTTATGTAATTTTTAAAGCCTGTATAACAAAATATTGGGACTTGTTAAATTCAAGGGGAAGAAATCACCCATGCTATTGTGAAATGAAAACTGACCACCCTACAAGGGTCCATCAAAAAGATTTCTAAGGCCTAAGTATTGAAGGTTTCATTAACTCTGGGAGTCTAAAATGGCCACCCATGAAAAACTAAAAGAAAAAAAATCTGTTAATTGAGTTAAAGACTAGACAGTTGGCATTTGCATTCCTGCTGAATGTTTACCTGCCCCTTAATTTCCTCAGGAGCCAGGTGCCCTCCAGGATGTGTATTGTCCCTCAAATCTTTTCTTCTTATGTAAATGTACCCCTTTGAAGTCCTGTCTCTTTTGCCTGTGTCCTTGTAGAACTTTGTATACTTGGGCTCTTTGGAACAAATCTTCTACTCATAGGTGTTATGTCTTCTCTAGTCTAGATCCAATTTTGACTCGAATAAAACTCTGTCTTTATTTTCAAGGTGAATTTTTTGTTGACACCATCAGTTAAAAAAAAAAATCCTTGCCTAACCCAGTGTCACAAAGATTTTCTCCTGTTTTCTTCTACAAGTTTTATGGTTTTAGTTCTTAATAGAAATCACTCCATTACAAAATGAGCCCTGTTCTCTGTGGAGGATGGAATGAACATATGGTGGGTAGCCAGCATCTGTGTGACATACAGATCTGCAGGCAAGAGAAGATGGCCTCTCCTCCTGCTGTCCTCCCCACCCCCTTTCCTGGGGGCCCTGCCTGTTGGTAATGGACCCTGGCCCCAGGCATCCTTAATACCGCAACACAGATGTGGACGGAGGTTGCAAATTTACTGCTCAGCCAGCACGATGTTTAAAAAAAGGTGATCAATGCTAACTTTTAAAAATTAGGAAAAGTGCATTAAGATCTGACTGGCTGGCTTTTCTCAGGAAGCCTGTGAACACCTCCACAGGGAACCCAGGTGCAGCCCCCTGTAACTCTGGGGAGAGGAAATCCAGGGGCAAAACACCTCTAAAACCAAAATCAGTCAAAGGGAGAAATTAAGTTTAAAACCTGTTTATTGCTTACAAACTGCAGTCCGGACCGTCTCTCTCTCCTGCTCCTGCAGAAGCAAGCAAGACCTCCTCCTAACCTCTCAGGTTCAGATAAGCCCTCTGTTGCCAAGGTAATTACCCACTGATATGCAGATGAACATCTCTCCACCCCTGAGGAATGCCTGTTGATATGCATATGCACTAAAGCCAGGTGAGATATTCTGGAAATATTACAATTTTATCCACACCCACACTTTGGACAGGCTGGCTGTGCATGTTGCCCAAGGCCTGCCCTGCTATCTCCCAAGTCTGAAGCCAGTGTCATGTGCCTGGGTAGAGGCTTTCCTACAGCTGCCCTTTTCCATGTCACCTGCAAGGCTCCAATTCTCCCTCATCAGCATCTCACCTGCCTCAGGAAAGCCTTGCTAAGCAAGGATCAGAGACCATATTCCGCAAATGAAGGAACCTCCCATGGGCGTACAGCTGCTCAGTGGCGGGCTGGCTTTGAGGTCCTCTTCTCAGCTCTCAGACTCATTTCACTGGGCCCATCGCCCAGGGCACTGGGGCTGTCAGTTAGCCATTGGTGATGCAAGTTGCTCAAGGCATGGGTGTGTAAGCAGGCCTGCCACGCACACTTGTCAAAGGTTCTGGGAGCAGGAAGGGAGCTGGGGTCTGTGTCACCTGTGTTGTCCTCTTCAGGGGATAGCAGGAGCTTGGTCTTCTAAGATGAGGGGTTTGCTTGATTAAATGTTTGATGAATGTATTAATATGTGGATGAGCTGTCATCTGAGTAGCTAGCCCACATAAGTTTAACCATTAATCAAAACAGATTTTAACTGCAGAAATATTTGAGCCGAGGCACAGACGAAGGGGAGGCAACGTGCCAGAACGCACTCCAGGCCCTCACCTCCCAGGCCCTCTCATCTCGTCTCAGGGCTGAACATTTAACGGAGGACTTCCCATGACAAGCATAGATGATAAACAGAAAATTCATCACATTTTCTCCAAGTATGTAATATCATGATAAAAATGAGATGCAAGAATTGAGACACCGAATTTATATAAAACTTCCAATATGATCTTTTCAAAAAATTTTAGTGGAAACCTTGAGCTTTCTTTCATGACCTTAACTTTCTATGTAAGGATTTGTGCTTGAAATTGTTACAATCCTGAGCAAGATATTTTCCGTAACAATGTGTTTAAATTCATAATTCAATTTGATGAAAAACTTTGCAGAGTCGTGATCATTTTCTTTACAACATTCATTTTGAAATTACAATACAAACTGTATTTAAAGACTGTACTTGCAATTCTTCTTCTTTCATTGACAAATTTTTTGTTGAAGTTTTTAGTTCTAATTCAGGAAATTTTATGTCCTCTTGGAGCAGAGTACCTGGCAGGGAACACCAGCAGATAGCTATAATTATCTAACCTTTGCTGGATAATACTTTTTGCCTTGTTTTAACACTTAATTTTAGGCTGAGGGTCCAAAATACATGTCTTGAGATTCCAGAAAGATTCAGACTATTTGATTGTTTTGTGAAAACAAGAGATTTGGGACCACTGTCCATAGGAACTCCTCTTGGCCTCATTACACCAGCCACCCTCTAACTGTCCCTTGTCCCAAAGTTCCAGATGGCTGCACTTGGGCTGCAAAACTCTTTGTGTACACAGAGCGCCAACCCTTCCAGCGCACCAAGGGCCCCTTGTCCACAGTGGACAGAGTACACTTTGCAGCTCTGTTGAAAGAGATGTGTGAGTTGGTCCAGCTTGAATTTGGTCACATGCAACAAGCCCAAGATACCACCTGTCATTCATTGGGCTTGTCACCTGTAGGACTGTGGGATGCTTGGCCAAGCCTGTCTTTCCTCCAAGGAGCCCCAAGCCAAGAGTTCTGACTATCCCAGCCTTGACCTGGCTTCTCCAAATGCTGAGGGCTTCCAATATCCCAGGATGCCAATAACCCAGGTGGAATGCTCTGACCTGTCAAGTGCACACACTAGTTCTCCAAGCTGCCCAAAGGTACACCATGAATAATAATTTTAAAAGAGTTACTTTGTGTAAGCTGGTGACACTAAGCACAAATACTGCCCCCTCTACACAAGTGACTGTTCACAGGGAACCAGACTGATCATAAGAAAGCTCTGAGCCTCTAAATTCTTAACCTGGAGTCCACAGACTCCCCTGCAAGGGGCCCAAGGATAGAAGTTAGGGTTCCATGAGCTTGGATGGGAAAAACCTCATCCTTCTCGTCAATAAGCTCTAACTGAAATTCAGCTCTTACTCCATCAGAAAGAAAGGCCATAGACCAGAACAATGACAGCAGTTCCTGGGGCTTGATTCCAGTAGCCATCACAGATATTCTCACAGCTCACTACAGTTGTTGTAGACATCTCAAAATATTATTTTGAAACATCACAGCTTCAAAAGCATAGTAGGTGGCAGATCTGCCACTTGGTCTTATTATTTAATGAGTTAATAAAGTATATATAATGTCAAATCACAGATTTGTTTTTTTTTTCCTTAGGGTTTGATAACTGAATGTCATTATAATTGGTTTTCCTTCTAGCACTAGGTATTTTATTCTGTGCACTTAGTCCTCATTCTGAGGGGTCTGCAGGCTTCCCCCTCTGCCAAAGATGTCACCAGCACACAGAAGGTTAGCAACTGCTTTGGAGTATTTCTAAGGAACTCTTATTGATACTGAAAATTTTCAGATGTCTGGAACTCAGTTTCAGCAATGTGGATAGAAGGAACGACTCAGCCTGAGAAGATACTGGACTTGACTGGTATTGTTAAAAACTGCGGTACTGTTAAGCCTTTATGGAGGAACTAGATATCCGGTGATGCCTTCTTCGTCTACAAATGGTAGCTTATGCAGGAGGTAGCAGTGATCTAGGACCTTTCCCATCCTGTGCCCATGGTCCACGACTTAATATGAACAGGCCACAGCTTGGACTCCACACTGGGCAGAGGGGCTTGTCAGCCAGGAGAGGTATCATGCGGGAAGCCACTGGGCTCCTGCCACGACCGCCAGGGACCTACACATTGGGAGGACATACTCCTGCTGGAGCAAGGGCTGTGCTCAACCGTGGCTGAAAGGACTGGTTGGCAGAAAACACTTCTTGCCTTGTTTGTGGCATTTAATTTTAGGCTGAGGATCTGAAATACATGTTCTAGATTGCAGAAAGATTCAGGGACTGGTGAGTTTTTTTAATTTATGCTATGCATCCAGGCAAGACAAACCCAAGAGCTGGCCCACCCAGACACCCTCATTGCTTCCACAGGCCAGTGCCACGGGAATGGGGGCAACTCAAGGAGCTGGTAATCAGCAACCCCACACTAGATGCCTCCCAAAGGAGCGACAGACAGTTCCATAAAAGTGCTGGGCAAACTCATGATGACCATGTCTTAGCCGATTGGTTTTCCACAGCTGAAGAAATGAGCAGGCATGTGTTGTACCTGGCTTTTCTTTCTCTGTTTCTCCCCAGTTGTGCTTGTAGAGATATTGGGGGACTTGCCAAGCAGTCTAAGGGCACAAGTCTCATAGTCTCACATTTCCCCACCATTGGTCTGGAACCCTCTAAAATGTTCTGTAAGCAGTCCTTCTGCCACCGAGGTAAGGGCCAGGCATTCCTGCAACACCCCCCTCCACCATACCATACATTTAGCCACAAAACTGGCTGATTGTTATGGGCTTTGCTGCTAGGCCCCTCGGCAATCCTGGAAACTGCCCTCGCAGGCAGCCCAAGACCACGCTTACCAGACGGAGAGCAGGAGCGCTGTAGCACATGCCCGGCCCCTGGCCCAGCCTCCCCACCTCAGTGCTGTGGGACCTCCCCACCCATAAGCAACTCTTCAGACGGAGCTGTGTCACCCCTCCTCTAGAGTGGGCTCCTGCTATTACTTCAGAACGTGGACTCAGAGTGGAAAGTGTGAAATTTTAGAACAGCGTGTGCTGTGAGGTTTTCTGAACATAAGGTTGACTATTTTACCCACTGCTATGCATCAGAGCTTTTTTTGTAACAGTCTTATTAAGGTATAATTCACATGCCATATAATTCACCCATTTAGAGTATACAATTCAGTAAGTTTTAGTTGTTCTATTCAGTTGTGTGACCATCACCACCACTGATTTTAGAAAATTTTCACAAGCCCAGAAAGAAACCTCACACCCTTGTCTCCACCCCCTAGCCCCCCCACCGCCGTCTCCCTGCTCTAGGCAAACACCAATCTACTTTGTCTCTACGGATTTGCCTGTCATGGACATTTCATATAAATGGAATAATACACAGGTGGTCTTCTGTGACTGTCTTCTTTCACTTAGCAGAATGTTTTCAAAGTTCATCCATGTTGTAGATTATTCTTTTTTATTCCCATGTAATATCCCATTGTACGGATAGGTGCCATCTCGTTCATTAGTTGAGGGATACTTAGGCTGTTTCTACTCTAGGGCCATTATGAATAACTCTGCCATGAACATTGGTGTACACCTTTTTGTGGGGACATATGTTCTCACTGAGCTTGGGTAGATTCTGAGTATCGGCATCGCTGGGTCCTATGGTGACTCACTTTAACTTTTTGTGGAACTGCCAGATTGTTTTCCAAAGTGACCACACCATTTCATACCCCCATCAGCAACGTATAGGGTTCCAATTTCTCCATATCCGCACCAACACTTGTTACTGAACATCATTTTAATTATAGAGGATGTGAAGTGACAGCTCATGTGGTTACGTTGTTTCGTTTCCCTAACAACTAATGATGTCAAGCATCTTTTCATGTGCTTATAGGCCATTTGTATATCTTCTTTAGAGAAATGTCCACTCAGATTCTTTGCCCACTTTTAAATTGAGTTGTCTTTTTATTATTGAAAAGCTTGAATTTTTAATGACTATTCTACTGCACTTTAAAACTCAGCCCCAGTAGGAATTGGTTGGGCTCCTCCAATTTTGTCTCTCTCCCCATGAAATAGAACCATTCTGGAAGAATTCCAGTCCCTAAAGTTGTGGTCTTTAATCTTGTTTTGGCTTGTGGATATCTTTGAGAGTCTGATGGAAACTATGGACCCTCTCTCCCACATTTACATGTGTTGTATTTAACCAGGGAGTTCCTGGACCTTCCACCATTCAAATATTGCCTTGATTAGGTCCTTTCTTTTCATAAGAGGAGTATAAACCTACTTCTGATTCAATTCTCAAATTATTTGAACCTGGCCTTAGAGGGCGACATAAAATTCCAAAATTCTAGGTTCCCACAGAGAAAGAGTAAACTGCATTGTTTGGATTGTCAAAATTGCACTGTGGAGAAATAATCTTTGCAGAAGACTGTTTTAGAGGCCTGCAGCCTGTCATTCCCCTAAATTTTCCCTTTGATTAAGCCAAGCCACAGAGCTTTCCACTATGTTTGGGATGATCTCAGAACTGGTGCCTCTGAATTGCACTCAATCTTTTGCCATCCACTAGCATTGGAGATATAATTCACATGCCATATAATAAGCAAGCTGTAAAGTCTCTTATTACAGTTATGAAAATGTTCTAAGATCTCTCCCAATGCTCATACACCTAGTGAAATGATCATATACACACTCAGAAGAAGATGTGCTTCTCTTGAGTGGCCTGTTTTAATCTTGTGGGCACCATGAAGCTTTTACGTAATGTTTCCTTTTCTGCTTTTGCCCTAAAGAAGCTCAGAGGGAACACTGCTGCCTGCCTCTAGCAACTGGACTGGATGAGATATTCTTTGTGAATCACCAGTTAAGGCTCTCATTTGCCCTGACTACATTGTTTCTTTTTTACTCCTTTTTGTGTGCTAACTCAAACAGTTTTTAGAGCAAGTCAACACATTTCTTTGCCTAACTTTGCCATTCTGCCCCTGAATGTCATGCATGTCAACTATCTGCTTCCATGTATGTTCTCAATGACAGACAGAACCTATTTTACAGTTATTTTTCACACTTGTAACTTTTAGGTTCTGTACTCAAGGGTGTTTTGCAAACAGACAACCATCACCCACAGTTCACTAGGCACGATGTGTCTGTGCATGAGACAGAAGGTAGAATTTTTTGAAGATATAATAGAAACAGTGTTGTATTTTTTCTATTCAACCATCTAAGATACTTTCACAGTGCTTACTAGGCCAGGCAATGTTCTAAGTGCTTTACAAATACAATCTTCACAAAATTCCTGTGAGGTGGGTAGGTATGTCTTTCATTTCCTCTTTACAGATGAGAAGACTGAGGTGTGGGAAGGTTAATTAACTTGCTCTAGGTCACACAGCTAGTAAGTGGCAGTGCTAGGGTTAGGAACAGTGTCATCTGCCTATGGAGTCCTTATTCTCTATGCTTAAGCTCTGCTAGAATGGGCTTTGGGACCCTGGGCAAGTCATTTAAACCCTCCTTGTCACATTGGAATAATAACACCCACTGCCTCCTAGACTTGCTGGGGTCAAATGAAGCTCCATGGGAAGGTAGTACCGAACCCACAGTGAGAACTCAACTTTGTCCTCTTTGGCTAAAATCTGCATAGAAGTCCAGAGAAAACATCACTGGGAATCTAGGCCAAGAAGAATATGGCAAATTCACCCAACAAAACACTACCTGCAAACACCAAATGTAGACGAGAGTACCCTTATCTTTTCATCTCATTTGGGTACCCTAATCACTGAGAGATTTTGTAAAATGTGTATTTAAAAACTGACTCAAGTTAGTTTGACACATTTTAATATTTGGTATATCTTTTTTAAAAATGAAGTTGAGAGATTAAACTACAATCAGACAAATTTAGATAGTTTACTTCAACAACACAGTATAAATTTGGGGAAGTACATAGTACTCGATTCCTTAAGTATTTCCACTGACTACAGACTGTCATTATTCCTCTAGTCAGTGTGTATTATGAAAATTTGGAGTCGTACCCTACATACTTTAAGTGGAAGCTTGGGACAGGCTGAGTCTGCAAACTCCTTTCAGGAATATATTTTCAATAAGTCCTTTTAACCCCATGAGGTATTATCCCCATTTTAAAGGTAAGTACAATGAAGCCCAGAATGGTAGTGATTTTCATCGTCCAGAGCCTTTGAAGGGCTTAAGGGAGGTAGCAGTGCATTGTATCATTTACATTTCTAAAGGAAAACTCTGGAGGCACTGTGAAGAATGAAAGACTGGGGTAAGGAACAGAAGGAATACCAGTCAGGGGGCTACTGCCGAAATCTAGGTGAGAGATGGGGTTAGTTTGCATCAGGGTGGCAGCAGTGGGGAAAGAGAAAGGTGGCTGGATCTGAGAGAGATTTTGGAGGCAGATCTGATAGGACCTCCCAATGGCTTGGACATGGAGGTGTGCATAGGAAAGAATTAAGGATAACTCCTTGCCACTGATGGAGTGGTGACCTAGCATGATGCTGTTCTAGCATGAAATCTTAGCAAGAGGGAGAATTAAAAGTTCTCTCTGGAGAGAGGAAAAAAGATGGCGGCATGAGAAGTGAGGCAGAAATCTCCTCCTAAAACCACATATAATATGAAAATACAGCAAGTACAACTATTCCTAAAAGAGTGACTAGAAATAAGATTGAACCACCAGTCTACATCTGCGAAAAGAGAACATCTCACAGAAAAGGGTAAAGTAATAAAACCATGACCCGGTGGGACCCGAGCACTCTCCCCACCCTAGCCCACCAGTAGGAGGAAGAGAATCAGAGTGGGAGGGAGTTGAAGCCCAGGACTGCTAAATACCCAGCCCTAGAAATCTATTCCAGGAGCGCAAGCCCACATTGCATGGTGCTCTGGAGATTAGAGGGGCTGAAAACCAAAGTCAGGGACTAAGACTGTGAACAGGTTTCCACACCCGGCTGCCCTGGGACAAAATAAAGGTGGGTGGTTTGAAAGACTTCCCAACAGTGAGAGGGCTGCTAAAGGGGCAAAGATTCAGGGGAAGGAACAGGTAGACAAAATCGTTCCGGCACACTCAGCGCAGTAGGTTGGGAACTTTCAAGAGCTTCAGGTGCTCCTTCCCCCTGGCTGGCAAGTAGCCCTGAGGCCCCTCACCATGATAAGCAGCCTGCCACTTCTTCCTCCATGCCAGAACTTGTGTGCAAACCCACTGCCCCCGCCATAGCTTCAGACCAGCCTGAGAGCAGCCCTGTCTACAGCAACTACATAGCTTAACACAGAGGCTGCCCCCTGCATACAGGTCACAGGCCCTGATAGCAGAAGCAGGCACAGAGGCTGGGAGGCAGGAAAGGGCTTTGTCCTCCCGGCAGACACCCATGCCACTTGCCTGCAATCTCCGCCATTGCTGCAGGCCAGGAGGGCAGTCCTGCCTATGGCAGCTTAGGGGATTAACCCAGAGGCCATTCCCTGTGCGTGGCTCATTGGCCCTGACAGCTGAGGCAGTCACTGCAGCTGGGAAGCGGGAAAGGGCTCACTCTTTAGGATAGGCACTGGCACTGCTCGCCTGTAACCACTGCCATCACTCCAGGTACTGGGCAGCTCCAAAGAGCAAAAATTCTGGGCACTAGAGGGCACTGCCTACACAAACCTAATATTTCTCACTATCCAATAGGATTATGAAAAGGCAGAAGAAAACCTTGTTCAATTCAAAATCCCTCAAACACCAGAAAGAGGGCTCAGTGAGACTTAAATCATCAATCTTCCTAAAAATAATTCAAAATAAACGTCATAAGCATGCTAATGTAATGGAGCTACAGAAAAATATTCAAGAGCTAAGGGATGAATTCAGAAGGGAGATAGACACCTTAAAAATACAGTAGCTGAAATGAAACATACAGTGGAGGGATTTAAAAGAAGATTAGATGAGATAGAGGAAACAATAAATGGAATAGAAATTAGAGAACAGGAATACAAAGAAGCTGAGGCACAGAGAGAAAAAAGGGTCTCTAGGAATGAAAGAATCTTAAGAGAACTGTGTGAACAATCCAAACAGAACAATATTTGAATTACAGGGGTATCAGAAGAAGAATGAGAGAAAAAGGGATAGAAAGTCTCTTTGAAGAAATAATTGCTGAAAACTTCCCCAAACTTGGGAAAGAAATAGTCTCTCAGGCCATGGAAATGCACAGTTCTCCCATCACAAGGGACCCAAGAAAGACAACACCAAGACATATAATAATTAAAATGGCAAAGATCAAGGACAAGGGCAGAATATTAAAAGCAGCCAGAGAAAGAAAAAAGATCAGATCATATACAAAGTAAAACCCATTAGGGTGTCATCAGATTTCTCAGCAGAAACTCTACAGGCCGGAAGGGAGTGTCAGGATACATTCAATGCAATGAAGCAGAAGGGCCTCAAACCAAGAATACTCTACTCGGCAAGATTATCATTTAACATTGAAGGAGGGATTAAGCAATTCCCAAATAAGCAAAAGTTGAAGGAATTTACCTCCCACAAACCATCTCAACAGTGTATTTTAAAGGGACTTCTCTATATATGGAAGTGCTCCAAAGGCTAAGTAGCTGTCACCAGAGAAAATAAAACTACAGTAAAGGAAGTAGATCAATTAATTACTAACCAAATGCAAAATTAAATCAGCTACCCACAAAGTCAGTCAAGGGATACACAAAGAGTACAGAATATGGCACCTAACATATAAAGAGTGGAGGAGGAAGAAAAAGAAGGGTGATAAAAAAGAATCTTCAGATTGTGCTTGAAATAGCATAATAGGCAAGTTAAGTTAGACTGTTAGATAGTAAAGAAGTTGCCCTTAAACCTTTGGAAACAATGAATTCAAAGTCTGCAATGGCACTAAGTACATACCTATCAATAATCACCCTAAATGTAAATGGACTGAATGCACCAGTCAAAAGACATAGAGTTACTGAATGGATAAAAAAACAAAACCCATCTACATGCTGCCTACAAGAGACTCACTTCAAACTCAAAGACGTACACAGACTAAAATTGAAAGGATGGAAAAACATATTTCATGCAAACAACAGGGAGAAAAAAGCAGGAGTTGCAATACTTGTATCAGACTAAATACACATGAAAAAAAAATAAAGTAACAAGAGGCAAAGAAGGACATTATATAATGATAAAAGGGGTCAGTCCAACAAGGGGATATAACCATTCTAAATATCAATGCACGCAACATAGGAGCACCCAAATATATGCAACAAATACTTACAGAATTAAAGTGAGAAATAGAATGCAATGCATTCATTTTAGGAGACTTCAACACACCACTCACTCCAAAAGACAGATCAACTAGACAGAAAATAAATAAGGAGACAAAGGCACTGAGCAACACATTAGAACAGATGGACCTGAGAGACACCTATAGAACACTCCACCCAAAAGCAACATGATACACATTCTTCTCTATTGCACATGGAACATTTTCCATAATAGATCACATATTAGGCCACAAAAAGAGCCTCAGCAAATTCAAAAAGATTGAAATTGTATCAAACACACAAAAGTATGAAACTAGAAAAATTTGTGCAAAGAAAACAAAAAGGTCCACGAACACATGGAGGCTTAACAACATGCTCCTAAATAATCAATGGGTCACTGACCAAATTAAAACAGAGATCAAGCAATATATGGAGACAAATGAAAACAGCTCAATGCCCCAACTTCTGTGGGACACAAAGAAGGCAGTTCTAAGAGGAAAGAATATAGTAATTAAGGCCTATTTAAAGAAGGAAGAACAATCCCAAATGAACAGTCTAAATTCACAATTAATGAAACTGGAAAAAGAAGAACAAATGAGGCCCAAAGATAGCAGAAGGATGGACGTAATAAAACAACAGAAAGAATTAATGAAACCAAGAGCTGGCTCTTTGAGAAAATAAACAATATAGATAACCCCCCTAGCCAGACTTATTAAGAGAATGAGAGAGTATACACATAAACAGAAGCAAAAATGAGAAAAGAAAATCACTGTGGACACCACTGAAATACAAAGAATTATTAGAGAATACTATGAAAAATCATATGCTAACAAATTGGCTAACCTAGAAAAAATGGACAACTTTCTAGAAAAATACAACTTTCCAAGACTGACGCAGGAAGAAACAGAAAATCTAAACAGATCAATTACTAGCAACGAAACTGAATCGGTAATCAAAAAACTTCTCAAGAACAAAACCCCCTGACCAGATGGCTTCACTGCTGAATTTTACTAGGCATTTAGAGGAGACCTAATAGATATCCTCCTTAAAGTTTTCTGAAAAGTAGAAGAGGAGGGAATACTTCCAAACTCATTCTATAAAGCCAGCATCACTCTAATACCAAAACCTGGCAAAGACACCACAAAAAAAGAAAATTACAGACCAAAATAGCTGATGAACATAGATTCAAAAATACTCAACAAAATATTAGCAAACCAAATTCAAAAATACATCAAGAGGATCATACACCATGAACAAGTGGGATTCATCCCAGGGATGCAAGGATGGCACAACATTTGAAAATCCATCAACATCATCCACTACATCAACAAAAAGAAAGACAAAAACCACATGATCATCTCCATAGATGCTGAAAAAGCATTTGACAAAATTCAACATCCATTCATGATAAAAACTCTCAACAAAATGGGTATAGAGGGCAAGTACCTCAACATCATAAAGGCCATATATGACAAACCCACAGCCAACATCATACTTAACTGTGAAAAGCTGAAAGCTTTTCCTCTAAGATCAGGAACAAGAGAAGGATGCCCACTCTCCCCACTTTTATTCAACATAGTTCTAGAGGTCCTAGCCATGGCAATCAAACAACACAAAGAAATAAAAAGGTATCCAGTTGGTAAAGAAGAACTCAAACTGTTCCTGTTTGCAGATGACATGATATTGTACATAAAAAACCCTAAAGAATCCACTCCAAAACTACTAGATCTAATATCTGAATTCAATAAAGTTGCAGGATACAAAATTAATACAAATACACAGAAATCTGTTGCATTTCTATACACTAACAGTGAACTAGCAGAAAGAGAAATCAGGAGAACAATTCCATTCACAATTGCATCCAAAAGAAGGAAATACCTAGCAATATACCTAACCAAGGAAGTGAAAGACCTATACCCTGAAAACTACAAGACACTGATGAGAGAAATTAAAGAAGATACCAATAAATGGAAACACATCTCATGCTCATGGATAGGAAGAATTAATAGTTATTGTCAAAACGGCCATCCTGCCTAAAGCAATCTACAGATTCAATGCAATCCCTATCAAAATACCAACAGCATTCTTCAATGAACTAGAACAAATAGTTCTAAAATTCACATGGAACCACAAAAGACACCAAATAGTCAAAGCAATCCTGAGAAGGAAAAATAAAGTGATGTGAATTATGCTCCATGACTTCAAGCTCTACTACAAAGCCACAGTAATCAAAACAATTTGGTACTGGCACAAAAACAGACCCATAGACCAATGGAACAGACTTGAGAGCCCAGATAGAAACCCAAGCATATATGGTCAATTAATATACAATAAAGGAGCCATGGATATACAATGGGGAAATGACAGCCTCTTCAACAGCTGGTGTTGGCAAAACTGGACAGCTACATGTAAGAGAATGAAACTGGATTATTGTCTAATGCCATACACAAAAATAAACTCAAAATGGATCAAAGACATGAATGTAAGTCATGAAACCATAAAACTCTTAGAAAAAAATATAGGCAAAAATCTCTTGGACATAAATATGAGCAACTTCTTCATGAACATATGTCCCCAGACAAGGGAAACAAAAGCAAAAATGAACAAGTGGGACTATATCAAACTAAAAATCTTCTGTACAACAAAGGACACCATCAATAAAACAAAAAGACATCCTACAGTATGAGAGAATATTCATAAATGACATATCCGATAAGGGGTTGACATCCAAATTATATAAAAATCTCTTGAATATAAACATGAGCAACTTTTTCATGAACACATCACCTTGGGCAAGAGAAACAAAAGCAGAAATGAACAAATAGGACTGTATCAAACTAAAAAGCTTCTGTACAGTAAAGGACACTTTCACTAGAGCAAAAAGCCATCTACACTATGGGAGAATATATTCATAAATGACATATCTGAAAAGGGGTTAACATCCAAAATACATAAAGAGCTCACAGGCCTCAACACCCAAAAAGCAAATAACCTGGTTAAAAAATGGGCAGAGGATATAAACAGACAATTCTCCAAAGAAGAAATTCAGATGGGCAACAGGCACATGAAAAGATGCTCCACATTGCTAATTATCAGGGAAGTGCAAATTAAAGCCATAATGAGATATCACCTCACACCAGTTAGGATGGCCAGCATCAAAAAGACTAGGAACAGCAAATGCTGGTGAGGATGTGGAGAAAGGGAAACCTCCTGCATTGCTTATGGGAACGTAAATTAGTTCAACCCTTGTGGAAAGCAGTATGGAGGTGCCTCAAAAAACTAAAAATAGAAATACCATTTAACCTGGGAATTCCTCTCCTAGTAATTTACCCAAAGAAAACAAATTCTCAGATTCAAAGACAAATGCACCCCTATGTTTACTGCAGCACCATTCACAACAGCCAAGATATGGAAGCAACCTAAGTGTCCATCAGTAGATAAACAGACAAAGAAGATGTGGTACATATACACAATGGAATACTATTCAGCCATAAGAAAGAAACAAACCCTACCATTTGCAACAACATGGATGGAGCTACAGTGTATAATGCTCAGTGAAATAAGTTAGGCAGAGAAAGAAAATAACCAAATGATTTCCCTCATTTGTGGAATATAACAATGAACAAAACTGAAGGAACAAAACAGCAGCAGAGTCACAGACTCCAAAAAGGGACTAGCGGTTACCAAAGAGGAGGTGGGGGAAGGCAGGTGGGGAGGGAAGGAGAAGGGGATTGAGGGGTATTATGATTGGCACACATGGTGTGTGTGGGGGGTCACAGGAAGACAGCGTAGCACAGAGAAGACAAGTAGTGACTCCGTGGCATCTTACTATGCTGATGGACAGTGACTATAATGTGGTATGCGGTGGGGACATGGTAATCGGGGGGAATCTAGTAACCATAATGTTGCTCATGTGAAACCTGAGCATAAAATTGTATATCAATGATACCTTAATTTAAAAAAAAAAGTGTTCTCTGTGGTGAATGTTCAGTGTAAGAAGAGGCTTATCAGATATTCAGGTGAAGATATCTAAGCCTGCACTCTGGGGAGAGGTTCAGGTTAGTTTGGAGTGTAGGGGTCGCTGGTCACCTGTTTCAAAAATCTTAAAAATTGAATGGAATATTCTAGAAAAGTTATGTTGAGTGAAAAAACCCACATCAAAGCCCTAAGGAGGGGCTTTAGGAGAGGAAAATCCAGAAGAGTAGGGATGGAGTGGTCAGCAAGGTATGAGGGAAACCCGGAGTGTCAACTCATAGAAACCATAGAAGGCAGCGAGGCCCGCTGTGTAAAATGATGCTCAGGGACTAATTAGGTTATGGCGACCTTCAAGAACAAGAGAGCAGTTTCAGGCTGGGGATGGAAGTGGGGACAGAGAGGGTTAAGAAGAGAGGAACTGTAATGGCCTCTGCAGACATCTCTTGCCAGAAATGTTTGGGTGAAGGGGACCAAATGTATGGAGCAGTAGACAGAAAGGCACTGGGGACTGAGCTTTTGTTTTGCTTTAAAGAAAGGAGACATGACAGGATGTTGGTATGCAAATAGCAGGAAAGATCCAGTGGAGAGGGAGGAATTCAGGAGCCCCGCCCGGCCTTTAGCGGGCCAGTCCCTACCTGCCCCCCCTTCCTGCCTCTGGTTGTGCACTGCAGCTCCTCTGCCGGACCATCTCCTACGGTCCTCACAGGCTGGCGTCCTCCAGGGCCCCAAGCCCTGCATTTCTGCTCGTCTCTCTCCCCAACCTCCTTGGTAGATGTTACCAGGTGGATCCTACCAGCCCTCCCTGGAGCACTTCCAGCACGTCGAGATCTGTGTCTCCCCTTTAGGACCAGAAATGCCAGTGATGAGCATTTCCACTGTCCGTCCCACAGGTACACACCCTAAAGCCAGCCACCACCCCTCCTTCTGCCTTTCTCTTCTACTTGAGTTGTGTGCAAGAGAGGGCTTTCTGTCAGAGTTCTTTAGTCCCGTGTACACTTCCAGCCCGACTTTGCTCATTATGAGCCCAGCTGGATAGCA
The DNA here is from genome assembly GCA_032199065.1 of Smutsia gigantea. NCBI lineage: Eukaryota > Metazoa > Chordata > Mammalia > Pholidota > Manidae > Smutsia > Smutsia gigantea. Next base: position 123,053 of record JAVSCE010011114.1, read on the forward strand.
AGTGGCTACCAGGCCAGTGAATTGCCAGCCCAAGTGACTAGTAAGTGGCAGGACCAGTTCATCAACCTGCGTTGGTCTGACTCTGAAATCCATACTCCTACTACACACTTCCCTTAAAGGAAGTTCTACAGTGACACTGTCTTCAACACATACCATAAAATTTTTACTAGTCTATTAATAGGGGTCTAATCTTTAATTAGTCAATTAACTATTCACGTTTAAGTCAGCAAGGGTAAGCATCACTTTATGATAATAAATGTTAATAGGAGAAAAAAAGTCTAGCAAAGTGGTTTATTCTTACAAATTATTGCTGGGAAAAGTCCTTCAAACAAACCAGTGCAGTGAAAATGCCTTAGAGAAGTATCAGCTTTTCAGATTTCTTCACAAGTTTTAATATGTCTCACCTTTATGATTTTTATATGTTAACTCTTTTAAAGAGCTGCTACTTCAGATGAAAGTAACTCTTTGGAGTTTATTTTTATTTCCAAGTTTGTGGTTTTTTTTTAAGTGCCTACTTCAAGACAGTGAACTGTTTTATTGTCTTTTCACTCTCTCTTTTTAGTTCCTCAGCATGGGCATCCAGGCGCTGTAGAATATAATGAGACCTCAGCTCCTCCTCTTCCAAACATCTGGTAGCGATTGAACTGAGGGCAGACACAGGCAGGGGGCGCTAGAAGAGGAACAAATTTTGACCTATCATCAGTTAAATAGTAGATTTCTAAGACACATTCCTTATGGTATTTCTGAACTAGCAGTATTATAAGGTAATTTTTAAAAATATTTTGTTTCCTCTGAAAACATATTTCTTTGATTTTATCCTAATGGCAAGAATAGTAAGAACAATTCTTTTTTAAGTTCTGCAAAAATTAACACAGATCTCTTCCTTTCTGACCCCAGTTGTATAAATGTCAAGTGTCATATAAATATATTAGTTATTGGTCTGAAGAATATCTCAAATTATTAGACTTGTATATCCTTTTAAACCCAAGAAAAGACTTAATGCCTGCTATTTCAAATTTACTTTCTAAAAATCTGAATATTTTCTTTTACTTTAAAGCATAGAAAATCTACCGTTAACATATTAGATACCAGTTAAAATCAGTATTTTCCCTCCTCCAAAATTTCAGTCCATAGTCCTTATCTGAAACCCTTCGGGCCAGTGGTGTTTCAGAAATCAGATTTCAGAGAGGCAAAGTCACTGCACATGGTTGGTCCTTGTTCACAGTGGTTATGGTCTAAAACATCACCTCTAACACTGGCCTCAGTGAACACAGAGTCATTAGGGGATATACCCACACACCTCATACAGATTATCATCCTAAAAATGTCTCAGCCTAGTAGATTCCATTTTCTTTATTTCACAGAAGGGAGAATGAGACTCCGAAGCCAAGTGACTTGCTCCAAGCCAGCCCACTAACTCTGCTGGCCCAGAGATAGGACTCAAACCCTGTTCACCTGGGCCCGGTCCCAGCTTCACACGTAGCAGCAGCCATCTCTGGGTGAGGGCAGAGCACCTCAGCAGCTCTGCGGGGAGTGTGCGAGCCTGATGACTGAAATGCTTTGCAGCTCTGCACAGGTCCACAAAGGACTGTGAAGTGCTGTGAGTACTGACTGGGGCTTACAGTGAAGCAAACAGATGGACTCACAAGTACAGACTCCATGAGAACAAGGCGTGACTGTATTACCCTAGTGGCCTCTGAGGGAACGTCGCATAGTCAAACACATGGATATTTCTGAAGGAAGAGGCTAAGTGGGATAAATAGAGGCTACACATATTACCACATCAGTTCAGTGCAGGTCAGGTCAGCCTTCCATGGGAAATAAGTCTTGCTGCCAAATTTTGGAAGAAAGTTAATTTTCAGGATATTCTTGGATTTCAGAATTACATGTAAGTGGAGACTTACATTGACAATAAAAAGAAAACCTTCCTATGGACTTATTGGCACACTAAAAAGTTAAATAAACTGAATTATCCCAGGTTTAAGACCATGCAACTAGTGATGGGAATGAATGGCCAGAGGCAAGTGCTTCAGTACAGAAGGCAAAGAAGACAGTGGCACTGCAGGAACAAGAGGCCAGTGGAGTCCAGGGCTGCCTCTGCCTCAGGCCCCCACTGTTCTGGGCACATCAGATGCAGTTCCTCCCTCTCCCTTCTTCCCCTTCCAACAGTTCCGTTTGTCATTCTTTACTATCTATGTCTCAGACTATCTTGGCATCCAGAGACATTCCCTGAACCAGCCATTCCAATACAAAATTGAACCTCTGAAAAAGGCAGGAAAGGAATTTCTAATTAGGGTTAAAAACAAACGAATACCTATAATTCATGTTGCATTTCAGAAGATGTATTCCGGAAAGTAACTGTGGCAGAACGTATGTCCACAGCAAAACCATAAGACAGAAATACATGAGAATGTAAAGGGTACTTAAGACAGAGAACCAGTAAGGAAAAAAACCCATCACCCTCCTCTCACCCTTACAATATAAAATCAAAGTAAATAAACTTAATAAACTAGTAAGATCAGAAAAGTTTCCATACCAAAGACATAAACTCTTCTTGGTCATTTATACTCTCAAAAACAGTGTCAGAAAAATCGACTTCATTAGTATCTAGCACTGAAGACAAACAGTGAGTGTTCCACAGAAAGTTAGAAGGCAAAGAGCCGGTGGAGCTGGAAGGGCTGGTTTGAGGACTCTGGGGACCGAGGTCCCTGGATATGGGCTCCATACTATCCTACACACATCCTCCTGGAGAATGAAGACCTGTTCTGTAGTGCCCAGCCTTTATTCCACCAGGTCTATGCTGGCGATGGGTTGGCCTGGAGAGCAGCTTAGAAAACAAAACAAATAAAAATTGTTGCACTTGTCTCTATTTAAACCCAAAATGCTATAAAGGAAGTTCACTTAAAAATAAACTAACAGGCTAACTAGTAAGGCTGTAATTTACAAAATGAGCAGCCCACTCAGACCAGGTGTTCTTTCATTCAGACCCAAATTATCCAAACCCCACTGCCAGGCCCCTGACTTCACACACTTACAGTATGGTAAGGCAGACTTGCTGCCAGAGTAATCTAGTGTAGTTAGAGATGGGAAAGGGAGAAGTACTGTGCACCTAAGAATATGAATGACCTCACCTGTCATGGGGGTTGGGGAGTGGGGAGGGGGGGTGAAGGTCAACAAAGGCCTTTGATAGGAACACATGTAAACAGCTGAAGCAGGTGGTTTTTCATTGCATGCTGACTTCTTATGGGTAATAGCCTGTAATTAATTGGCCCAAAACACAAAGGAAGCTTTTTATAAAAAGCCAACTTCTAATTCTTATGGGACAATTGAGGTTGGAGAGGTGAGAGGCAGCATGGAAAGGCTGTGGGGAGTAAAGATGTTGTTTGTGCCTTGTAAGTCTGGGGAGAGGAAATCCCAGGGCAAAATACCTCAAAAAATCTAAATCAGTCAAAGGGAGAAATAAAGTTTAAAACCTGTTTATTGCTTACAAACTGCAATCCAGTGCCATCTCTCTCTCTCCCTGCTCCAGAAGAAGCAAGCAAGCAAGCCCCTCCCCATAACCTCTCAGGTTCAGACACGCCCTCGGTTGCCCAGGTAAATTACCCACTGACATGGAGATGAACTTCTCTCCACCCCTGAGGATAGGCACCAAAGCCAGGTGAGATATTCTGGAAATGTTACAATTTTACCCATAGGCCACCCCTCCAGAAATCTTGCCTTACAATCTACTTGTTCCCCTTCTTCTGCAATGGTCTCTGGGCAAGAAAACTGGAGCACTGTGACCAGACTAATGATATAACAATAGTAAGAGCAATAAAATCATGACAATCCTCAAGCTGGAGGATTCAGCTAGGTTCAAAAGTCTTACGCAGATTAAGTCCATAGCTCGTCCACTCCACAGGCAGGCAGTAGCCCAGGGTTCAGAGCAATCATCACGCGGCAGCTGCAGCCAGGGGGCGCATTCAGTCCACAGGACTGTAGGAGAAAATAACCTTAAGGGTGATAAGATACATGTTTTAATGATACCAGCATAGTCAAATCTTGTCCATCAGGTAGGATACATGCAAGAGAGTGGTCTTGTGATAAAACAGTGGCAAGAATGGGATCTTGTCCTGATCTAGTATGCCAGACTTTCACCCCCCTCCCTGTGGGAGTTACAGATGGGTCGATACATACGGCTACAGGAGGTATGTGCACTGGCCATAAAGATAAAACAAAACTTCCCTGCAAGATGCTCTTACCTTCCGGACGTTTTGGGTACACTACCATGACCTTTGGGGGCCATTCAGCTGTTACTCCAGGAATACACAGGAGGCCAGCTTCCAGGCCTTTCCCCAAGGAGTCAGAAGGGCCAGCCATCCCTGGTCCATGTGTGGAAATGTCCAGGGCCAGGTCCATTCAACAGTGTCTCCAGGGCTTAGTGCAGTGGGGCGGGCAGCAGGATGTTGCTCTGCTGGCCATATCCTGGCTTCAATAGCTCGTCTTTGGTTTGGACGTACAATTGTCTAGGAGAGGCAGCAAGGTGTGTGAGCACATCCACAGGGCTCAAAGCTCCTTTACGTAGCTTCTCATTCAAATCCTGCAGCACCATCCATAGGCGAACTGACCAACCCTGTAGACTATTGGTGTCCGACTTCAGGCCAGATTTCAACAAACCGTTGTACCTCTCTATCATGCCTGCCCCTGTAGGATTATATGGTACATGAAATTTCCACTTTATTTCTAATTTCTGCACCCATTCTTGTAACGCATGTCCAGTAAAGTGGGTGCCATGATCACCTGCAATCACCTGCAGCTGGCCATAGGCTGCAAAGAGACACTCCTGGTCCTTCTTGGCGGTTTGCTAATCTACACGACATGCAGGAAAAGCAACCAATAGTCCAGTAGGCATGTCCACACAAGTCATGGCATACTGATGTCCTTCTGATGTGGGCAGAGGCCCAATATAGTTTATTTGCCCCCTGACAAGGGGTATTGGCCCCCTTACTATTGTCCCATGTTGCTGTGGGACTCGGTGTAAGTCCCCCTTAGAGCACACAGGCACTCCTTCCGGGCCCTGCTGACTTCTTCAAAGGTCAATGGCAAGCCCCACCGACGGGCTACAGCCCACAGTGTCTTTTGCCCTGCATGCAACAAACACTGGTCTAGCCACTGGGCCACATCAGAGGCAGGCTTTCCTTCTAGCCAGTGCACCTGGGCCAGTGTGTCTGCTTCATCATTCCCTGGGGATGCCAAAGGCAAATGGCCAGTCACATGATACACAGTAACAGTCATACTCTGACCAGAGGCCCATAGGTCTTGCCACAACTCTTGTCCCCAAAGGGGCCAGTGACCAGCCCTCCAGTTGGCATGGCACCATGTCTGCAGCCACAGGGTCAAGCCCCGATCGATGGCCCAGATGTCAGTGCAGACAACTATGGGGGAAAGCTCCTGGGTGATCACGAGCCATACTGCCCACAACTCAGCCCATTGACTGCTCTTCCCCTCTCCATCTTCCAGCCATATTGTCTCAGTCTTAGGATGGAAACCTACAGCCCTCCACTTTGGGATCTGCCCATAACTGGAGCCATCTGTGTATCAAGCGTCTTCAGGTATAGGGGCTTTTCCCTCCTGATAAAGAGTCTCGGCTACCAAGGGCTGAAAAACAAGTTCTTCCCAATTTCCACTGGCATAGGTCACTGGCCCCAATAAATGTTGGAGTTCTCCACTTAAGGGGCTAGTAGAGAGGGCGCTGCACTGCTGTAAATATGCGCCGCATTTAGCCAGTGTAGGTGTCTGAGCCACGCCACTTTGTGACCCTGGGTCCAGTCTCGCACCCACCGCGCAATGGGATAGGTGGTATTACCTTGGTCAGCGCTGTTCCAGCAATGGGCTCTGTAGCCAGCAAGGCATGGTACACAGCAGCCAGTTGCTTCTCTATCAAGGTGTACCGGATCTCTGCTCCTTTCCATAGTTGTGACCAGAATCCAATAGGTTGGCGTGTCCATTCAAGCCCCTGCCCTTAAAGACCCCATCCATAACCATCTTCGGTTACATGAACATCTAGCTCACAGGGCCTCGATGAGTCCATTACATTCAAGGACTGTATGGCCTTGATTGCCTGCTTGGCAGCAGTAAAAGCAGCTGCACATGTCTCATCCCAGTCCCACCTGTTGCCCTTTCATACCAATCAGTATAAGGGCTTCAGAATTTGTCCCAAGTGCACGATAAACACTCTCTGGTAGCCCAAAAGACCCAAAAACTCTTGTAATACTGGCACAGTGGTAGGGGAAGGGAAAGCCTGGACCTTGTCTATAACTGCTTCAGGAGCAACTTTAGTTTTACCTGACCAGACAACCCCCAAGAATTTCAGACAAACTGGGTCCCTGAACCTTGGTCCTGTTCACAGCCCATCCCTTTTTCCTGTAGATGTTGCAACAGTCTAGGAACTGCCCCTTCTAAATCTGAAGGAGAATCAGATGTGAGCATAATGTCATCAATGTAGTGATACAACCGCACTGTTTGCGGTTTCCTCCATGTGGCCAAGTTCTGGGCTACAAGTCCATGACAGACGGAGAGACTGTGGAGATATCTCTGCGGAAGGACAGTGAATGTCCACTGCCAGCCTTCCCACATGAAGGCAAACTGTTCCTGGCTTTCCTGTGCTATGTCAATAGAGAAGAAAGCATTAGCAAGGTCTACTACATAATGATACGTTCCCAGTTCATGGCTGAGGGTGTCCAGAGTGTCTGCTATAGAGGGGACAGCAGCATGCAAATGGGGTGTGACTTTATTCAATTCCCTATACTCTACAGTCATACACCAGGAGGCATCTGGCTTTTTCCCTGGCCACTCTGGGGAGATGAGTGGGCATTATGATGCCCACCCTCTCCATCTCCTGTAGTTTCTCCAATTTCTTTGTGCCCCCCGGGCAATTTATAAGTGACTGCTTAGTATTTGTCACCCACCGAGGTACAGGCAGGGCTACAGGTGGGTGCTTAGCATGTCCCCTCAGAACTGCCTTTACCACACGTACCCTCAGTCTGAACTCATCTTCAGTGGTCTGTAACCACAGGCCCTGCAGGATATCTACTCACAAAATATTTAGGGATGGGAGAAATGTACACAGTATACTCATTTGGGGGTAAATGCCCTATCCCCAGTGGGATCTGGGCTTTCTTCACTCTAATTGCCTTACCCCCATAGCCATCTACCACAGCAGGGGTCCTGGGAAAACGCTCAGGGTTGCCACGAATCAGAGAACACTCAGCTCCTGGGTCCACCATCACCAGGACTCGTTGTACATTCACAGGGGACCAATGAATTGCTAATTCTACATGTGGCCTCCCACCATGTCCCCCAAGGCGGGGACGTTGACTCCCTCTCAGTGGAACCGCGATGCCCAATCACCCTCCTGTGGGCTGAGGGCCCAGGCGGATCCTGAGTACTGTCTCCCAGGAAGTTCTGCAGGGACACAGGCTGGGCATGAGGCCTTGACTCTGGTTTCCGTGTCCTGGACCTCAGCGGCTGGACCTGCTGCTCTGGCTTTACTTGGTGCCACAGTTCTAACAATATTCTATTGGGCTGCCCATCGAGTTTTTCTTTCACCCAGCCTTTATTGAATCAACCCACATCTGGGTCCTCGAGACCTTCATGGGGCCTTTTGCACTTCTCCTCTCAGTTGTGGCCTGTACTTCCCTCCGTGTCCTTATTGCTTCAACCTCCCCCAGATCTGCTAAAGTACGAGTAGCCTCACCTATGGGCTGCCCTAGGTGGGAGGCAAGAGTATTCACTAGGGACCCAAAGAGAGATGTGGGAGCTGTATGCAGCACCAGGTTTCTCATTCCTATAGTGAACACCTCCTCATCAGGGCCCTGGGGGTCCATGTTATAGATGATGTTTTTCATACCCAATTCCCGCAGTACCTGTTGGAGCTCTGCATATGTTTTCCAACTACTGGGAAAATAGGGTAAATCACCCTGATTAGGCCAAACTATCCTGATGGCAGCTGTCAGCCATTCCAGGAGTGTCTGATTCCCCGAGGCGTGACCGGCATTTTTACAACTGTTGCCAGAGGGAAGGGTGAGTTGTCACGGAAGCCATTCTACTCATCTCAGTACCTGACACAATGTTTTCCACCCCCATATCCCAGAGACATAAAAGTCATGTAGGCAGAGATTCTGATGGCTTCTGCCTATACCGGACGCTCATGTCCACCAGCTCATGCTGGGTATAGGGACAGAGCATGGAGAGATCCACAACCTCGAGAGGGGGCTGCTCCTCCCCGAGGAGCCCGTGGTTGTTTCATGTTTATTTTCTTAATTACAGCTGGGTGGGCCTTTAAAACGGGAGAAGATGGTACCTCCAGAGGTGGCCTGGGTAGCAGATCCGCCAACGGCCCCGTCTCCTCCTCTCCTCTCACGGGCTCCTCCACCAACAGCTCCTCCTCCACCATTTCCGGGGCTGAAGGCACAACTCTTCCCCCCGCCCCCACGGCCTCCTGCAACGCGGCTTCTCCTGCCGTCTCCCCCTCGCAGCTGCTAAGGATTCTTCTAGGAGCGTGACCTACCTTTTCAGTAACTGTGTCTCTTCTTTAACAGCATCCCATAGGTTATCACCCAGCTCCTCCAAATGATGCTGAAGTGTGTCTCTCTCCTGCCTAAGTCCCTAGATAATCCTTTCTTTCTCCTGTATAACATTTTCCACTAACTCAATGAAAAGAGACCCTACAATGCCAGCTGCTACACGGCCCCCTAAGGTCTCCAGGCTGTCTTCCAACTCACGGAGGGCTAATTCTGCAGTTTCCACTGTTTCCACCCTTCCCCAGTTCTGGGGAATGTCCCACCCCTCTAAGAGGTACTTTACCCTAGACCAATTGCCCACTAGGGGTTCCCAGCTTGGAAGCCCCACAGCTGGGGGGATAATAATAACCGGTGAAGTGGCCCCCTCTACCGCTGCATCTGCTGGGCCTCCCCACCATCCACAGGAGCAGCCCTCCCAAAGGCCGCACCCATTATCCCAGGTTTCGGGTTCAGAGAAATCGGGCCGACTGCAGCCAGATGTAAGTTAGGAGAAAGAAAATCCCGGGGCAATATACCTCTTGTGAGACTCTAGAGTTAGCATAAGAGAAGCCATTTTAACAAATCTGACTGTGTGAACTTAAATGAAGGACAGAACAGGACTGACTCTGTTTTTTTTTGTGCCTAATCTCCATCTGAGGCCTGAGCCAGGCCTGGCTCTGGAAGAAACCTTGAAAAGTTTCCTAACCACAGGAACTGATATTAGAAGAAGGTCTTATCTCAAGGCCAGCCATCTGTGCCTGATGCTCCCAGGCGTACAAGATGTACGTGTCTTGAGAACATGGACAAATGGCCACCGGGGCCTGTAAACCCCTACCCCAGATAGTTCCTCTAGCAACACTCCTGCTACATCATCATGGTCAGGCCAGCCGAACTTAACCAATAACAATTGTCTAACTTCCAAAATCCCCAATCAGCTTACGCCCAGTTAGAATCCCCTCTCCCTGAACCTGTAATGCATAAAAACCTTGCCTACCCTGAGCTCAGGGCTCACATTCCTGACCCGCTGCGTCAGTGAAGGGTGTGAGTCCAAGCTGGAGCTTGAAATAAATGACCCTTTTGTGTTTGCATTGAAAATGGCTCCTTGGTGGTCTCTCGGGGACTCGCGACTTGGGCACAACACTCTAAGAATTGAAATCTCTCAAAGGGAGAAATAAAGTTTAAAACCCGTTTATTGTTTACAAACTGCAGTCCAGAGCTGTCTTTCTCCTCTGCTCTGGAGGAAGCCAGCAAGTAAGCCAGCCCCCTTCCCTTAACCTCTTAGGTTCAGATATGCCCTCGGTTGCCCAGGTAATTACGCATTGACATGGAGATGAACTTCTCTCCACCCCTGAAGCTATGCAAGTGCACTAAAGCCGGGGGAGATATTCTGGAAATATTACAATTTTACTCACAGACCTCTGTGTATTATTTCTTACAACTGCATGCGAATCTGTAATTATCCCAGTAGAGAAAGTTTAATTTTTAAAAAGTGTCTCGATGTAGAGTAATATATCTCATCGTACATACAGAGCCCACTGTGATTTGAACTTTGCTTATGTTTCTAGCATTGTGCCCTGACACTTCCAAGTTCCATTTCCAGCCCCACAAAACCGCCTGTGTTCCCCACCCTCCCCTCATGCTCTACCGTTTCTCACCTCCAAGCCCAGACCCCACCTGATGCTGGAAGTCTCCTCTTCCCTCCTGTGCTTCTGGAGGAAGCATGGATGCCTTTAAGACCCTGCTTTCCTAAAGACACTTTCCTCAACCAAGGGGTAGAATTATTAGCTCAGGGCCACATTTCTCTCAGACAGGCTAATAAACGTGGAGCCCCTTTGATAGTTTAACAATATTTTTCTGTGTGTATGAGGTAGATACACTCCGTGGACATTTTTTTTTCTGTATATTATCTTATTTTTGTCAGTGTGATGGCTGAAAAATGATAATCTGATTTTTCTTATTTTGGTATCATTAATCTACAATTACATGAGCAACATTATGGTTACTACACTCCCCCCCATTATCAAGTCCCCACCACATACCCCATTACAGTCACTCTCCATCAATGTGGTAAGATGCTATAGAATCCCTACTTGTCTTCTCTGTGTTATACTGCTTTCCCTGTGTCCCCACAATCACTACATTATGTCTGCTAATCATAATGCCCCTTTTTCCCCCTTATACCTCCCTTCCCACCCATCCTCCCCAGTCCCTTTTCCTTTGGTAACTGTTAGTCCATTCTTGGGTTCGGTGAGTCTGCTGCTGTTGTGCTTCTTCAGTTTTTTCTTTGTTCTTATACTCCACAGATGAGTGAAATCATTTGGTACTTGTCTTTCTCCGCCTGGCTTATATCACTGAGCATAAAACCCATAGCTCCATCCATGTTGTTGCAAATGGTAGGATTTGTTTTCTTCTTATGGCTGAATAATATTCCATTGTGAATATGTACCACATCTTCTTTATCCATTCATCTACTAATGGACACTTAGGTTGCTTCCATTTCTTGCCTATTGTAAATAGTGCTGCGATAAACATAGAGGTACATATGTCTTTTTCAAACTGCGCTGCTGCATTCTTAGGGTAAATTCCTAGGAGTGGGATTCCTGGGTCAAATGGTATTTCTATTTTGAGTTTTTTGAGGAACCTCTATACTGCTCCACATGGTTGAACTAATTTACGTTCCCACCAGCAGTGTAGGAAGGTTCCCTTTTCTTCACATCCTCGCCAACATCTGTTGTTGTTTGTCTTTTGGATGGTGGCCATCCTGACTGCTGTCAGGTGACATCTTATTGTGGTTATAATTTGCATTTTATGATGATTAGCGATGTGGAGCATCTTTTCATGTACATGTTGGCCATCTGAATTTCTTCTTTGGAGAAGTGTTTGTTCAGCTCTTCTGCCCATTTTTTAATTGGATTATTTGCTTTTTGTTTGTTGAGGTGTGTGAGCTTTTTATATATTTTGGATGTTAACCCTTTGTCAGATACGTCATTTATGAATATATTCTCCCATACTGTAGGATGTCTTTTTGTTCTATTGATGGAGACCTTTGCTCTACAGAAGCTTTTCAGCTTGATATAGTCCCACTTGTTCATTTTTGCTTTTGTTTCCCTTGCCTGGGAGATATGTTCATGATAAAGTTGCTCATGTTTATGTCCAAGAGATTTTTGCCTTTGTTCTTTTCTAAGAGTTTTATGGTTTCATGACTTACATTTAGGTCTTTGATCCATTTCTAATTTACTTTTGTTTATGGGGTTAGACAATGATTCGGTTTCATTCTCTTACATGTAGCTGTCCAGTTTTGCCAACACCAGCTGTTGAAGAGGCTGTCATTTCCCCATTGTATATCCATGGCTCCTTTATCATATACTAATTGACCATATATGTGTGGGTTAATATCTGGGCTCTCTATTCTATTCCACTGGTCTGTGGGTCGGTTTTTGTGCCAATACCAAATTGTCTTGATTACTGTGGCTTTGTTGTAGAGCTTGAAGTTGGGAAGCGAGATACCACTGCTTTATTCTTCCTTCTCAGGATTGCTTTGGCTATTCGGGGTCTTTTGTGGTTCCATATGAATTTCAGAACTATTTCTTCTACTTCGTTGAAGAATGTTGTTGGTATGTTGATAGGGATTGCATTGAAAGCTGTAGATTGCTTTAGGTAGTATAGCCATTTTGACAACATTAATTCTTCCTACCCAAGAGCATGGGATGAATTTCCATTTGTTAGTGTTCTCTTTAAGTTCTCTTAAGAGTGTCTTATAGTTTTCAGGGTATAGGTCCTTCACTTCCTTGGTTAGGTTTATTCCTAGTTATTTTATTCTTTTGGATTCAATTGTGAATGGAATTGTTTTCTTGATTTCTCTTTCTGCTAGTTCATCATCATTAGTGCATAGGAAAGCAATGGATTTCTGTGTATTACTATTGTATCCTGCAACTTTGCTGAATTCAGATATTAGTTCTAGTAGTTTTGGATTGGAATCTTTAGGGTTTTTTATGTACAATATCATGTCATCTGCAAATAGTCACAGTTTGACTTCTTCTTTACCAACTGGATGCCTTAATTTCTCTGTGTTGTCTGATTGCTGTGGCTAGGACCTCCAGTACTATGTTGAATAAAAGTGGAGAGAGTGGGCATCCTTCTCTTGTTCCTGATTCTAGAGGAAAAGCTTTCAGCTTCTCACTGTTAAGTATGATGTTAGCTGTGGGTTTATCATATATGGCCTTTATTATGTTGAGGCACTTGCCCTCTATACCCATTTTGTTGAGTTTTTATCATGAATGGATGTTGAATATTGTCAAATGCCTTTTCAGCATCTATGGAGATGATCATGTGGTTTTTGTCCTTTTTGTTGATGTGGTGGATGATGTTGATGGATTTTCGAATGTTGTACCATCGTTGCATCCGTGGGATGAATCCCACTTGATCATGGTGTATGGTCCTCTTGATGTATTTTTGAATTCGGTTTGCTAATATTTTGTTGAGTATTTTTGCATCTATGTTCATCAGGGATATTGGTCTGTAATTTTCTTTTGTCTTTGCCTGGTTTTGGTATTAGAGTGATGCTGGCTTCATAGAATGAGTTTGGAAGTGTTCCCTCTTCTTTTTTTTGGAAAACTTTAAGGAGAATGGGTATTATGTCTTCTCTATATGTCTGATAAAATTCAGCGGTGAATCCATCTTGCCTCGGGTTTTGTTCTTGAGTAGTTTTTTGATTACCGATTCAATTTGGTTGCTAGTAATTGGTCTGTTTAGATTTCCTGTTTCTTCCTTTGTCAGTCTTGGAAACTTGTATTTTTCTAGAAAGTCGTCTATTTCTTCTAGGTTATCCAGCTTGTTAGCGTATAGATTTTCATAGTATTCTCTCATAATTCTTTGTATTTCTGTGGTGTCCATTGTGGTTTTTCCATTCTCATTTCTGATTCTGGTTATGTGTGTAAGTTCTCTTTTTCTCTTAATAAGTCTGGCTAGGGGTTTATCTATTTTGTTTATTTTCTCAAAGAACCGGCTCTTGGTTTCATTGATTTTTTTCTATTGTTTTAGTCTTCTCAATTTTATTTATTTCTTCTCTGATCTTTATTATGTCCCTCCTTCTGCTGACTTTGGGCCTCATTTGTTCTTCTTTTTGCAGTTTCAATAATCGTGACTTTAGACTATTCATTTGGGACTGTTCTTTCTTCTTTAAATAGGCCTGGATTGCTACATACTTTCCTCTTAGAACTGCCTTCGCTGCATTCCACAGAAGTTGGGCCATTGTGCTGTTGTTGTCATTTGTTTCCAGATATTGCTTGATCTCCCTTTTAATTTGGTCAATGATCCATTGTTTATTTAGGAGCATATTGTTAAGCCTCCATGTGTTTTTGAGCCTTTTTGTTTTCTTTGTACAATTTATTTCTAGTTTCATACCTTTGTGATCTGCGAAGTTGATTGGTAAAATTTCAATCATTTTGAATTTACTGAGGATCGTTTTGTGGCCTAGTATGTAGTCTATTTTGTAAAATTTCCTTGTGCACTTAACAAGAATGTGTATCCTGCTGCTTTTGGGTGCAGAATTCTGTAGATGTCTGTTAGGTCCATTTGTTCTAGTGTGTTCTTCAGTGCCTCTGTGCCCTTACTTATTTTCTGTATGGTTGATCTGTCCTTTGGAGTGAGTGGTGTGTTGAAGTCTCCTAAAATGAATGCATTGCATTCTATTTTCTCCTTTAATTCTGTTAGTATTTGTCTCTCATATGTTGGCGCTCCTATGTTGGGTGCATATATATTTAAAATGGTTATATCCTCTTGTTGGACTGACCCCTTTATCATTATGTAATGTCCTTTTTTATCTCTTGTGACTTTCTTTGTTTTGAAGTCTATTTTGTCTGATACACGTACTGCAACACCTGCTTTTTTCACCCTTTTGTTTGCATGAAATATCTTTTTCCATGTCTTCACTTTTTGTCTGTGTATGTCTTTGGGTTTGAGGTATCTTGTAAGCAGCCTATGGATGGGTCTTGCTTTTTTTTTAAATAATTTATTTTGGTATCATTAATCTACAATTACATGTGCAATATTATGGTTGTTAAACTACCCCCTTCATCAGGTCCCCCCCACCAACCCCATTTCAGTCACTGTCCATCAGAGTAGTGAGATGCTATAGAATCACTACTTGTCTTCTCTGAGTTCTACAGCCCTCCCCATGCCCCCCAACATTACATCTGCTAATTGTAATGCCCCTTTTCCCCCTTGTCCCTCCTTCCGCATCCATCCTCCCCAGTCCCTTTCCCTTTGGTAACTATTAGTACGTTCTTGGGTTCTGTGAGTCTGTTGCTGTTTTGTTCCTTCAGTTTTTTTCTTTGTTCTTATACTCCATATATGAGTGAAGTCATTTGATACTTGTCTTTTTCGGCTTGGCTTATTTCACTGAGCATAATACCCTCTAGCTCCATCCGTGTTGTTGCAAATGGTAGGATTTGTTTTCTTCTTATGGCTGAATAATATTCCATTGTGTATATGTACAACATCTTCTTTATCCATTCATTTACTGATGGACACTTAGGTTGCTTCTATTTCTTGGCTATTGTAAATAGTGCTGCGATAAAATAGGGGTGTTTCTGTCTTTTTCAAATTGGGCTGCTGCATTCTTAGGGTAAATTCCTAGGAGTGGAATTCCTGGGTCAAATGGTATTTCTATTTTGAGTTTTTTGAGGAACCTCCATACTGCTTTCCACAATGGTTGAACTAATTTGCATTCCCCCCAGCAGTGTAGGATGATTCCCTTTTCTCCACATCCTCGCCAACATTTGCTGTTGTTTGTGTTTTGGATGTTGGCCATCCTCACTGGTGTGAGGTGATATCTCATTGTGGTTTTAATCTACATTTCTCTGATGATTAGCGATGTGGAGCATCTTTTCATGTGCCTGTTGGCCATCTGAATTTCTTCTTTGGAGAAGTGTCTATTCATGCCATGTGCCCATTTCTTAATTGGATTATTTGCTTTTTGTTTGCTGAGGTGCATGAGTTCTTTATATATTTTGGATGTCAACCCCTTATCGGATCCGTCATTTATGAATATATTCTCCCATACTGTAGGATGTCTTTTTGTTCTACTGATGGTGTCCTTTGCTGTACAGAAGCTTTTCAGCTTGATATAGTCCCACTTGTTCATTTTTGCTTTTGTTTCCCTTGCCCGGGGAGATATGTTCATGAAGAAGTCACTCATGTTTATGTGCAAGAGATTTTGCCTATGTTTTTTTCTAAGAGTTTTATAGTTTCATGACTTACATTCAGATCTTTGATCCACCTTGAGTTTACTTTGTGTATGGGGTTAGACAGTAGTCCAGTTTCATTCTCTTACATGTAGCTGTCCAGTTTTTCCAACACCAGCTGTTGAAGAGGCCATCATCTCCCCAGTGTATATCCAAGGCTCCTTTATCAAATATTAATTGACTGTATATGTTTGGGTTAATGCTTGGATTTTCTATTCTGTTCCACTGGTCTGTGGGTCTGTTTTTGTGCCAATACCAAATTGTCTTGATTACTGTGGCTTTGTGGTAGAGCTTGAAGTCAGGGAGCGTAATTCTCCCTGTTTTATTCCTCCTTCTCAGGATTGCTTTGGCTATTAGGGGTCTTTTGTGGTTCCATATGAATTTTAGAGTTATTTGTTCCAGTTCACTGAAGAAAGCTGTTGGTATTTTGATAGGGATTGTGTTGAATCTGTAGATTGCTTTAGGTATAGTCATTTTGACAATATTTATTCTTCCTAGCCAAGAGCATGGGATGAATTTCCATTTGTTAGTGTCCTCTTCAATTTCTCTTAGGAGTGTCTTGTAGTTGTCAGAGGTTAGGTCTTTCACTTCCTTCGTTAGGTTTATTCCTAGGTATTTTATTCTTTTTGATGCAATTGTGAATGGAATTGTTTTTCTGATTTCTCTTTCTGTTAGTTCATCATTATTATAGAGGAAAGCAACAGATTTCTGTGTTAATTTTGTATCCTGCAACTTTGCTGAGTTCAGATATTAGTTGTAGTAGTTTTGGAGTGGAGTCTTTAGGGTTTTTTATGTACAATATCATGTCATCGGTAAATAGTGACAGTCTGACTTCTTCTTTACCAATCTTCATGCCTTGTATGTCTTTGTTTTGTCTGATTGCCGTGGCTAGGACTTCCAGTACTATGTTGAATAACAGTGGAGAGAGTGGGAATCCCTGTCTAGTTCCCGATCTTAGATGAAAAGCTTTCAGCTTTTCGCTGTTAAGTATGATGTTAGCTGTGGGTTTGTCATATATGGCCTTTATGATGTTGAGGTACTTGCCCTCTATACCCATTTTGTTGAGTTTTAATCAGGAATGGATGCTGAATTTTGTCAAATGCTTTTTCAGCATCTATGGA
The DNA here is from genome assembly GCA_032199065.1 of Smutsia gigantea. Taxonomy (NCBI): domain Eukaryota; kingdom Metazoa; phylum Chordata; class Mammalia; order Pholidota; family Manidae; genus Smutsia; species Smutsia gigantea. The sequence continues at coordinate 139,958 of JAVSCE010011114.1, forward strand.
GATGATCATGTGGTTTTTGTTCTTCTTTTGTTGATGTGGTGGATGATGTTGATGGATTTTCGAATGTTGTACCATCCTTGCATCCCTGGGATGAATCCCACTTGATCATAGTGTATGATCCTCTTGATGTATTTTTGAATTCGGTTTGCTAATATTTTGTTGAGTATTTTTGCATCTACGTTCATCAGGGATATTGGTCTGTAATTTTCTTTTTTGGTGAGGTCTTTGCCTGGTTTTCGTATTAGAGTGATGCTGGCTTCATAAAATGAGTTTGGAAGTATTCTCTCCTCTTCTATTTTTTGGAAAACTTTAAGGAGAATGGGTGTTATTTCTTCTCTATATGTCTGGTAGAATTTAGAGGTGAATCCATCTGGTCCAGGGTTTTGTTCTTGAGTAGTTTTTTTGATTACCTATTCAATTTAATCCCTGGTGATTGGTCTGTTTAGTTTTTCTGTTTCTTGCTTGGTCAGTCTTGGAAGGTTGTTTTTTTCTAAGAAGTTGTCCATTTCTTCTATGTTTTCCAGCTTGTTAGCATATAGATTCTCATAATATTCTCTTATAATTCTTTTATTTCTGTGGGGTCTGTTGTTATTTTTCCTTTCTCATTTCTGATTCTGTTTATGTGTGTAGATTCTCTTCTCTTAATGAGTCTGGCTAGGGGTTTATCTATTTTGTTTATTTTCTCAAAGAACCAGCTCTTGGTTTCATTGATTTTTTTCTATTGTTTTATTCTTCTCAATTTTATTTATTTCTTCTCTGATCTTTATTATGTCCCTCCTTCTGGTGACTTTGGGCCTCATTTGTTCTTCTCTTTCCAATTTCAGTCATTGTGTGTTTAGACTATTCATTTGGGAATGCTCTTCCTTCTTTAAATAGGCCTGAATTGCAATATACTTTCCTCTTAGAACTGCTTTTGCTGCGTCCCACAGAAGTTGTGGCTTTGTGTTGTTGTTTTCATTAGTCTCCATGTATTCTTTGATTTCTGTTTTGATTTGGTCGTTCACCCATTGATTAATTAGGAGAATGTTGTTAAGTCTCCATGTATTTGTGAGCCTTTTTGATTTCTTTCTAAAATTTATTTCTAATTTTATACCTTTTTAATCTGAGAAGTTGGTTGGTAGAATTTCAATATTTTTGAAATTACTGAGGTTCCTTTTGTGGCCTAATATGTGGTCTATTCTGGAAAATGTTCCATGTGCACTTGAGAAGAATGTGGATCCTGTTGCTTTTGGGTGTAGAGTTCTGTAGATGTCTGTTAGGTCCATCTGTTCTAGTGTGTTCTTCAGTGCCTCTGTGTCTTTACTTATTTTCTGTCTGGTTGATCTGTCCTCTGGATGAGTGGCGTGTTGAAGTCTCCTAAAATGAATGCATTGCTGTCTATTTCCTCCTTTAATTCTGTTAGTATTTGTCTCACATATGCTGGCGCTCCTGTGTTGGGTACATATATATTTATAATGGTTATATCTTCCTGTTGGACTGATCCCTTTACCATTATGTAATGTCCTTCTTTATCTCTTGCTACTTTCTTCGTTTTGAAGTCTATTTTGTCTGATACAAGTACTGCAACACCTGCTTTTTTCTCCCTTTTTTTTGCATGAAATATCTTTTTCCATGCCTTCCTTTTTAGTCTGTGTATGTCTTTGGGTTTGAGGTGAGTCTTTTGTAAGCAGCATACAGATGGGTCTTGCTTTTTTATCCATTCTATTACCTGTATCTTTTGATTGATGCATTCAGTCCATTACATTCAGTCCAAGTACATCAATAGATATGTACTTATTGCCATTGCAGGCTTTGGATTCGTTGTTACCAAAGATCCAAGGGTAGCTTCTTTACTATCTAACTGTCAAACTTTAACTCACTTATTAAGCTATTATAAACACGGTCTTATGAATCTTTATTTCTCTCCCTTCTTATTCCTCCTCCTCCATTCTTTATATGTTAAGTGTTTTATTCTGTACTCTGTTGTGTTTCTTTTAACTGCTTTCGTGAATAGTTGATTTTATTTTTTGCCTTTAGGTAGTTTGGTTGGTCTGCTTTCTTTGCTGTGATATTTTTCTCTGGTGACATATATTTAGGTTCGAAGTACTTCCATCTAGATCAGTCCCTTTAAAATATTCTGTAGAGGTGGGTTGTGGGAAGCAAATTCTCTTAACTTTTGCTGGAAATTGTTTAATCCCTCCCTCAAATTTAAATGATAATCATGCTGGATACAGTATTCTTGATTCAAGGCCCTTCCATTTCATTGCATTAAATATATCATGCCATTCTCTTCTGGCCTGTAAGGTTTCTGTTGAGTAGTCTGATGATAGCCTGATGGGTTTTCCTTTGTAGGTGATTTGTTTTCTCTCTGTAGCTGTCTTTAATACCCTGTCATTGTTTTGATCTTTGCTATTTTAATTATTATATGTCTTGTTATTGTCTTCCTTGGGTCCCTTGTTTTGGGAGATCTGTGGGCCCATAGTCTGATAGACTATTTCCTTCCCCAGCTTGGGGAAGTTTTCACCAATTATTTCTTCAAAGACACTTTGTATCCCTTTTTCTCTCTCTTTTTCTTTGGGTACCCCTATAATATGAATATTGTTCCATTTGGATTGGTCACACAGTTCTCTTAATATTCTTTCATTCCGAGAGATCGTTTTATCTTTCTCTGCCTCAGCTTCCCTGTACTCCTGTTCTCTGATTTCTATTCCATTAACAATCTCTTGCACCTCATTCAGTCTGCTGTTAAGTCCTTCTGTTGATTGTTTCATTTCTGTTATCTCCCTCCAGACTTCATCCCTTAGCTCTTGCATATTTCTCTGCAGGTCCATCAGCATGGTTATGACTTCTATTTTGAATTCTTTTTCAGGAAGGTTGGTTATATCTATCTCACCAGGCCCTCTCTCTGGGGTTGTCTGAGTGATTTTTGACTGGACCAGATTCTTGTGCCTTTTCATGGTGATAGAAGTGATCGCTGGCAGGTGGCGCATGTGTCAGCTGGGAGAACAAAGTCCTTTCCTGCTTGCTGGTCTCCTTGCCCTTCTCTGCTGCCTGTGCCAGTTACCCCCACAATGGGAGCAGTCTCTGGGATAATCTCCTGAGATTCTGCGGGCAGGGTGGCCCTCGGGATAGCCTAGGGCTTTGCAGGGTGTCGCAGACGTGCTGGGTGTGTTTTCCTGCAAGAACAGTGCCCCGTCGTGCCTTCCGGACCTTGCTCTGGCTTCCTCTGTGCTGGGCAGCTGCGTGCTGGCTGCAGCCTCTGGGTCTGTCCCAGTTAGCTGCACGCTGGGAGGAGACTCTGTGTGGTTGCTGTGGGTGGGGCTGCTCCCTGGCTGCTCCGCAGGTGTGGGGGGTCAGCCAGCTTGCTTGCAGCACCAGAGGGGTGTAATGAATGTCAGGCTGCTTATTGCCTTGAGGGGCTTCGGGGCTGCGTTACCACCCAGGGGATTAGGGCACCTGATGTTCCTTAAGATTCCCAGCCTGCTGGGCTGAGCGTACCAGGACCATTTTGTCCAACTGTTAAGCCCTTGTCCCTTTAAGACTTTTAAAAGCACCCACTTTTCTTTTGTTCCAGGGGAGCTGGCTGCAGGGACCCACTTACAGTCTCAATGTCGGATTTAACTTTTCCATTTCTCTAATATCCAGTACACCACGCAATGTGTGTCTGTTCTCCCGGTGTGAATTACTAGGGCTGGTTATTCAGCAGTCCTGTGCTTCCACTCCCTCCCCACTCTGATTCTTTTCCTCCCACTGGTGAGCTGGGGTGGGGGAGTGTTTGGGTCCCACCAGGTCACGGCTTTGTATCTTACCCTTTCCGTGAGATGCTGAATTCTTGCAGATGTAGATGTAGCCTGGCTGTTGTACTGTATCTTTTGGTGTCTCTTTTAGGAATAGTTGTATTTGTTGTATTTTCAAAAATATGTATGGCTTGAGGAGGAGGTTTCCAATGCCCTACTCATGCCATCATCTTGAGCCATCTCCTCTGTGGGCATTTTTAATTCCTCCTGTAGTATACTGTGTGCATGTGGGTAAAATTGCAATGTTTCCAGAATCTCTTGCCTGTCCTTAGTGCATCTCCTTATTAATAGGTGTTTCCAAGAGGTGGAGAGAAGTAGCCCATCTCCATATCAATAGGTGATTACAAGGGGGAGTCAGGGCATATCTGGCCTGGAGAGGCTGGGTGGGGTCCCTTTTTGCAGCCTGCTCATGAGAGACACAGGCGAGCAGAAGTGGACGACGGCTTGTAAGCAATAAACAGTTTTCTCCCACTTTATATCTCTCTTTGACTGATTTCAGCTTCAAGGGTAATTTGCCCCAGGCTGGGAACTCATTTTCCCCCTGGAGGTACAGTGCCTCAACAGAAGTGGGACCAGAGTACATTCTGTGGATGTCTGAGTTACTGAGCACCATGTTTTCAGTCTATGCCACTGATGTCTCAGCCACAGATAGGGCTTTCTCTGTAGGCTGGCACCCGGACCCACAGGCTTGCCCTTTCATGTGGTTTTGCAAAAGTCAGGAGTGTCTTTCAAACAGTTGCCCTAAACTTTTAATTCCCCAAGTAACAAACCTGCCTCTGTCAATGGTGAATTCCCCCTAACCTTTCTTGAATCTGTCTCCATTTCCAGCTGTGCTTTCTTTCAAAGTGACAAGCTGTCTTTTGGGAAAGAGGACATCCTCCTCTGTGTTTTAAAGCTCTCTGAGTGTGTCTAGACTTTGCCATAAGATCCAAGTCCTATTCTTCATCTTCTCCACATGTTCACACACTTTGTGAGTCTGTAAGGGAGAAAAGGTACTTTTTTTCCCTCTGTCACTTAAAAATTGCTTTCTACCATTTACAACAACATGGATGGAGCTAGAGGGTATTATGCTCAGTGAAATAAGCCAGGCGGAGAAAGACAAGTATCAAATGATTTCACTCATATGTAGAGTATAAGAACAAAGAAAAAAACTGAAAGAACAAAACAGCAGCAGACTCACAGAACCCAAGAATGGACTAATAGTTACTGAAGGGAAAGGGACTGGGGAAGATGGGTGGGAAGGGAGGGATAAGAGGGAAAAAGGGGCATTACGATTAGCAGACATAATGTTGGGGGGGCATGGGGAGGGCTGTACAACTCAGAGAAGACAAGTAGTGATTCTATAGCATCTCACTATGCTGATGGACAGTGACTGTAATGGGGTATGTGGTGGGAACTTGATAATGGGGGGAGTCTAGTAACCACAATGTTGCTCATGTGATTGTATATCAATGATACTTTAATTAAAAAAAAATCACTCTCTACCTTGTGTTCTAGCCTCTTGATGCTATTTTCCTGTGCTGTGGAGGTAACCTTTCTTTTTTTGTGCCTGTGCTGGACACACAGGATTTAACTACAACTGCTCACCCATCGGGTTCAAGGCCCCAAATTTCAGGATTCTTTCCCATCTTATTGCAAAACTGTATTCAGTCCAAGCACTGAAATACGTTTGCACTGGCTGCACAACACTCAAGAAAGGAAATGCCGCATTACTTGATTTTTCCCCAAATTCAAGTTCAATCCAGCTCTCAGCTCCCACTTACCAGGGCAGTGAGATGCCAACTCACTACTGGGGACACCCTCTCTTACTCAGGGTCACAAAGAAGCCAGTGGTATTTGCACAGTCCTGAAATCTCGAGGAAGCATCTCTGGCCTTCAGGCCATCTCAGTCACTGCTGAGATCCACATTGTCCATATTAAATGGACGGCGTCACCTCCTCCTGCCTAGCCTGGGCACAGCATTTGTTCACTGCAACTCTCCTCAGTGCCTGATGTCCGGTGCCATCCCTCAGCAGCCCTGACATGAAAATGAGGTGCCATTCTTACTTTCTGTGGACTCACCACCCCCTTCTTCCCCTCCATCCCCGAGGTCACCTTAAGCTCCAAGCTCCCGCCTCCACCCCTCCCCGTCAGGGAGAACGGAGCTTCACCCCCTCGAGCAGAGGGCTGTCTTCTAGGTGCTTGGTCTAACAGCCACTACAGAGGACTCACCTTTCTGGGGAAGCCAACAGCGCCTTCCTGCCAGCCCCTGAGGCTCTGCCTGAGGGCTTCTCCAGCACAGGAGTTACGCTTAGCCCAGGGTGCAGGCCAGGAGTGCCCAGAAGCAAATGCTCTGGGAGAAATTTCAGATAAAGACACCAGCTCTGGGCCCCTGGGATGGAACAATGCTTCTCTGCGTTTTCCACCATCTCCCAGACAGACGGAGCCAGGGAGCCCCTGCCAGCAACCTGCTCGCACACCTGCCTTAGCCCCTTTACCTCCTGCTCTCACTTCTCCACCCCACCCCCACCTGTGGTTCTTGTGATCACCTCCCAGATTGTCCCCAGATCCTTGTCTTGAGGTCTGCTTTGGGGACCCCCAACATAAGACTCCTGGTAGCTTCTGTTCTGGGCCCCAAAATCCAAAGGCTAACATCTCCAGAGGCAAAGGCATCCAGACCCAGTCAGACCTTACCTGTGAAGAGAAGCAAGAGAGAAAAATTACCCGTTCCTCCTTCTCAGAGTCTCCTGCTGCAAGGAAGATATGAGAAATGAGCAGCGCAATGCATTTTCCTGCCCTAGAACAATTCCTTACTGAACGCCCACCACACACCCAGTCGGATCCATGGCCATCAGGGGGAGAAAGAGAAAAATGAGAAGGTGCTGATAACTCAGATACCAGAAGGAGAAAATCAACATTCATGGAGTAGGAATGAATGATAGTCTGCATCACGTGCCTCATATATTCACAGCCTCAGGTACTATTTGGTGAAAGCAGGGCTCAGAGGAATGCAGTAACTCGCTCAAGCTGAAGGTCACTGGATCTGGCCTTGGTGTGACCAGACTTTGGCTGGCAGAATCTACTGCCCTGACATGGGAGTTCTGGGCAGTGAGGGGACATCGGCAATAACAGGCCCCACATTTGACAGGAACACGGTAGGGCTTCTCTGTCTTGGCTGAGCTTTTTAAAACCATGTACTCTGGTCCCACATGCCCTTCTAGGGAAGGTGTGGTTCGGGGAAGATAAGTTGAAATGGGTAAACACCAGTGTGGGGAACATCTGATTCACTGCCCACCTGAGTGACTCAGGGGTTATCAGGGGTCATGCAGAGCAGAGAGAATTAGTGGACACCTCTGTATTCAAGTCAGCAAGGGTGAAAGTCATTGTGACTGGGGACTCAAAGACCTCCCAGAGCCACACCTGGTGGCTGTCACCTGGCTTTGGCATCCTTACCTGTAACTTGTATGAGAGCACCTGGCAGGGTTGGAAGTCATTGAGGAGACAAAGTGTGGGCTGTGTTTCACCACACTGTGAGCACCTTTCTGAAGGCACAGTTTGTTTGGGGCTCAGTTTCCCTGGCTTTCCTCTTCTAAAGGCCCAGAGCTTGCAAACACTGCAATGTGAACTATGCATTGAAATTTTATACACTAATATACATTTTACTGAACTTTTTAATGACCCAGGGTGAAATAGCTTTAAATAATTCAATATGGTGTTGGCCCAAGATGAACTATGCTACAAGTAACCATGTATAAAATACGACACTAATATTGCATCCCTTCATCTAATAAATGTTTATCTTGATAATAATCCATTTGAATTCTAGTAATGTGGGACTTAACAGTTGCGGTGACATGGTCTTGTTCAGTTTTTAAATGAGGCATCAATAGCAAAGGTGACATAAATGTGCATGTTCACCAGCTTGCTGTTTATAAAAGAACCAACTGGACAGTGAATAGCTTATTTATCAATAAAAATTTTAAATGCCATTTATGAAGTAATTGAATGGCTGGAGGGAGTGTGTGGCCAGTAGTTTATGTTCATGCTCAGAGCCAGCTTTGAGATTTTACAGAAAGTCCAACATGAGAATGGAGGTCACTGTCCCCACCCCAACAAGAAGGCCATTGTCAGAAGAAAGGACCACTGACACATAGTAGGTGCTCAATAAGTTCTTGGAGGATGAACCTTTAAATGGCTGCCTTTGGAAGAAGACTTTAAGAATCCTAGTGGTTTCCAAACCTGGTTATGTATCAAAGCTACCTGCACATTGCATTAAAAACAGATTTCCAAGCGCCACTCAGATGCAGTCAGAACCTCCAGATTTGCAGCCCGGGAACCCCACCCTAAGTCTTTGGTAAATGTGCCTTTTGTTAAATTTCTACGAGATTTTTAGGCAGAGGATCTTAGAGTTGGAAGAAACCCTAAAATGACCTAATCCAATCTTTAAAATCAAATAGCAAGGTTGTGGGAAAGCTAGGTCTCATATCCAGTCTTCCAGTTCCCATACCAAAGCCCTAACGTTCTTTCCGATAAGCTTGAGCCTCCAAACTGGAGCCTGTGTCCACTCACTGAATTAGTCAGAACTCTTTTGGCTACAAGTGAAAGAAACCTGATGCAAACCAGTTTAATGGAACAATTACATGACTTCAGGTACAGCTAGATCCAGGGGCTTTCCCAGGTGCACTGGGGCTTTGCCTCTTCCATGTCTCAGCTCTGCTTTCCTTTGGGTTGGTTCACTCCTGGGCAGCTTCTCTCTACGAGGCGGCCCTGGTGCTTCCAGGCTATCTCCCAGCAACTTAGCCGTCCCAGCTGAGATGGGCCATCTCTCCCCCAACCGTAGCGGTAGAAGTTCTGGGTCTGGTGCTCCTCAGTCCAGTTTGGGCCACAGGTTCACTCCGGACGCAATTACTGTACTCAGAGGAACGGAACCCAAGTTACATGTCCACCCCAGCACAGAGGGCAGGCAGGGCAGGAAAAACAACAGAGGAGCTGTGTCCTTACCAAGGTGGTGCCCACAGAATGCGAAGACTCAGGGAAACTCAGGCACCTTTCTGCAGCTACTACTTTGCTCATGAGAAGTAATTTAACACATGATGTTATGCTAAAACAAGCCCAAAGTGGAGTGCAAAATTCTCACGCATTTCAAAGATAAAACAGGTCATTTCAAAGAGCCCCCGAGCTTGTAGTAGGTGGGTCAGGCTCCCCCCAGCCCTCCCAGGGGCCCCAGGGGGAGCTCAGGGGACAGGCTCACCAGTGGAATCTGAGAAGCCTGGACACAGGGTCTGACCTGCAGGTTTCAATGACTTATTATTCATTCTCATGATAAATCTAATATCTTCCCACCCTGGTTATAATTCCCCCATGGCAATGCCTGTTCCTCATCCCTCGTCAGCTGTGGGGATCCGAAGGACCTTAAAGACGCCACTCCCACCTCCAGCCTCAGGTACTTTGCCTTAACTGGGTCCCACTGGAGTTCAGAAGTGCCACAGTCACAGTGCTCCGAGCCGAAGAGGAGAGGGCTAGACGCTGAACAGTCTCTTAGCCCTGGCACCTCAGGCAGGTGTACACGCAGCTCCTGGGCTTCCTGTCCCTCACTTTGGCAGCTAAGCTGGACGACATGGGTGTGAGGCCATCCATTCATCCCACTGAGGGCCAGGCTCTGTTCCTGGATATTGGGGTATCAGAGATGAGTAAGACACCGTCTGCTTTCAAGGTGCCCCCAGTCTGAGAAGAGAGCAGGGCCAGTTCTTAAGAGTCAGAATTACCATGTATGGTCGTACAGGTTGAGACCTGCACAAAGGGGCCCATAACTGAGGGCGACTGGGGCTGAAGTCCAGTCCACACTCTGCTTGCTTGTCTGTGAATCCTGGCACAGGGCTGTGTCTGCCCAGAGGAAGAGGCACAAAACCACCATGTGGGCTAGCGGCAGCCTTAAAGGTCCCACATTCCCAAGACCTGAGTCAGGTCTGAGGAAGGAAGCTGGGAAGCAAAACAGTGGGGGTCTGAGGTACTAGCCCCAAACCTGGGTCTGCAAACCCAACAGCAGGGAGAGGGGAGAGTGTCTGAGAAAATAAGGAACCTTAGAAGCCAGAAGGAGCCTGGAAGCCAAGAGAGACAATGAAAAGTCAGAGGCAGCAGGCTCTGGGGGAAGGGCCTGGAGCAATCTGCCTGTGAGGCGCAGGGAACTGCCCATTTGCTTTCTGATTCGCCGGCTGCAGAGACCTGCCTGCCCCAGGCCCTCTTGCCCTCCCGCTGCTGGGTAGTGTTGTGTGCAAACTCCCTCGCTGCCTCCAACCCTGGTGTGCGCCCCTCCCTTCACCTAGATTAACCTTTTCCACCTGCCTAACTTCTTCAGAACTCAACCAGGGAACCCTTCCTCTGGGCAAGCATTTCCTCTTGCCCAGAGCGGGTTGCCCAGCTCTCCTCCGGCCCCCACAGTCCCCAGAGCTTCCCTGTCATAACAGGCACACTGTATTGTTGTAAGCCAGTGATGCTTCAGTTTCCCTTCTGACTCCGAGAGGACATGGCGTCATCACCCATCTCTACATCCCTGGCACCTGGCACGGAACTCAGGGAGGAGAACTCCAATAATGTCTGTTGGATGGTCATTGTTTGTAAAGAGATTTGTGTTCCTTCTTGCCGAATAATCAAATTATCCCTGTGTGGCAGAAACTTTCATTATCAATGTCATTCTACAGATGAGGCTAAGTGATTTGCCCTAGGCACCCACTTAAAAAGTCATTCTTGCAGACCTTTCCCACCTTGTCCTCAGCTCTTCCCAGCTCCGGGACACCGTGCCCTGATTGAATGTTTTTCTAAGACCTTTTAGAATAAGCAAAATCCCTCCCACAATGGATAACATAATTGCTAACCTCAGCCTCCAAACCTAGGGGTTTTCTGCAGTCAGACTGCCTGGCTTCAAACCCCAGTTCCACCGTGTGCTTTGCTGGGTGGCCTCGAGCAAGTTGCTTGGTCTCTCCAGACTTCAGCTCCTTTACCTGTGAAATGGACTCAACAGAGTCCCTACCTTGTAAAGTTGGGTGAAAGTTAATTAAGACAAGACAGGCAAAGGCTTTGCACACAGTCTGGATTATAGGAAGGATTTTTTCAATGTCAGCAAATGGTAAGTTGATTTATCAGACGGTGTATTCTAACTCACTGCTTCTCTACTTTAACCTGCATGGGAGTCACTTGGGGGTTTTCTTAAAACGCAGATTCTGATGCAGGAGGTCTAGAGCGGAGCCCGGGTTCTGCCTGCCCAGTGAGCTTCCTCATGGTGCAAGGCTCCAGGTCAGTTAGAAGCAGGGCCTTGAGAGTTGGGGTTGGACGGGGGAGTAGTGGTGTATTTTGGAACCAGGTGCCCTGCCCAAGGTGGGAGGAATCTGGGGGTCCAGGTGGGGTCTGGGGTGGCCAGGAGGGTGCCCTGCAGATGGTTATCCTCCCAGCTCTCAGGTTGGAGAAGGGGTGGAGCGAGGGACCAGACATCCCTCCCTGGGGCTGCCCTCGCAGCTGAGCATGTGTCTGGCCTCCTCCTGCTCCCGCCGCCTGTCCTCAGGGAAGAATGCTGGGGTTGCAGCTAGGCCCAGGGGCTGGGAGCAGCTAGTTCAGCTGGCAAGGGTCCCTGGTCCCTCCTCCCTGGGCAGCAATGACTCTCTGCTCTGTGCCCTCCCTGTCTGCTATCCCAGGCAAACATGTGCAAGAGGTGTGGGGACTCCTGGATTGCTGAGCTCCTGCTGAATGGGACCTGGTCTGGTCCCTGCCCTGCCCCACACAGACAGCACACACACACACACACACACACACACACACACACACACACACACACACACACACACACACACAGAAGGGCCCTCAATCCCCTTCTGACCTCAGCAGTAGCCTTCCATCCCAGGACCCTACCTGGTCACCTCTCTCAGACCTCACTCGATGAGACCCAACAGGGAAGAGAAGAGGGCAAGGTTTTTTGGAGAAAGTCTGAATCACAACAGGTTTCTAAGCAAAGCATGTCTGTCAACACATTTTAGATTTCAGGAACCACTGCTGACTGGACTATTGTCAAATAGTCCCCACTTCACCCATGGTCATCACAAAAATCTCCTTTTGCTGGTTTTAAATTTTGAGCACATACACATTGTTGGTTAAAAAGTCAAGGGGCACAGAAGAGCTTGTAAGGGAAGGCCTCAACCACCCGCTCCATTGGCTCCCAGTAGAGCCAATCTGAATGCTTCCAGAGGCTTCTGCTGGTGTTCACTCCATATCTCGAGACAATATGATTTTAACATGCTTTCTAGACTTGTCAAATGTAGGCAATATCCATTCGCTTCCTGATTAAACTGAGTGTACATAATCATATGCATTCCTCACCTGGATGCCTTCAGAAGTCTAACTACTACTTTTATATTTCCACTCTCAGGCCCACCATCCTTCCCCAGGGTCTTTGAACTCTTCCTTGGTCAGATGGAAATATTAATTTCTCTCCCTATTCCTTCCTCCCAACCCTGGTCAACTTTATGTTTTCAAGATTGATATTCTGTTCCACGACTATAACTACGGATTCTGTTATTTGTTTACAGGGTGAATCTAAAAATTGAAAATTAGGAAGCAGCGTTTACATGATTATGCCTAGGCAAATATTGATAGCAGCCCAGCTGGTTACCATTACATACTATGCACACACTGTCTTTCTTACAAGTTCTTTCTTTACCCTGGAGTTTCTATTTGCTTTGCTTTGTCTTATTTGCCTATATCATATCCTCATGTTTTTTACCCTTGGTGTACCTCCTTGTTTGCTAAATATAATACCCAGTTTTAAAATATGATATTAAATGCAGGGTATAATATTAAAACATATTGAACCACGACCAATTCAAGATTTTTAGTCACAAACATCTTGTTACAAAGTCACACAAAGATTCTGATATTTGAAAATCTCACTTGTATAAAATTAACATCAGTGACGTGCTATAGTTAAAGAAGTACTACATTTGCAATCGGTTGGAAGCCAGCAAACAAGAGAGGAATGTCATCCATACACAGTCTGACCGTCCATCCTCTGCTCAAGGTGCCTCATACGCCAGCAGTGAAGCAAGAGAGACCAGCACATCAGCAGCACCCTTATCAATCTGGATGTGAAATATCAGGAGATTATTAATTGTGTTCTTGTTATTTAATTAAAAATTAAATGCAGATGGGAGTTCTAAATTGCCCTTCTACATTTCCAGTGGGTCATTTTTCACGGACCCTGAGGTGTCCAGCTCCCACGTTGGACACCCTGCTTTTACTCAACAAGCCTTTCCTGAGTGTCTCCTGTGCCCCAGTGTCCAATTCTCAGGGAGCTCACTGTTTGGAAGGGAATACCGGCTAAAGAACAAACTGTTACAGCCAGAGTGACGGGTGATGGGATAGAGGGGACACACATGACTGCAGGGCCTGAGGAGGTATCATCGCCTAGAGGAAGGAATGTCTAAACCGTTGTTCAGATAGATGTGCAGATAAGGAAGTGGATGGATGGATAGATGGAAGATGGATGGTGGGTAGATGGATAGATGGCTAGACAGGTGGGTGGATGAGACGGTAGCTAGGCTGTTGGATGGAAGCATGGGGCAGGGGATGAACGGGTGTTAGCATTCGCGGTGTGACAGACATCATGTAGCTTGTATTTTGTACTTCACCCACTTTAGCACTCCACCTGTGCCCTCTCTGAGGCACTTCGTGTACATTATCTTACTGACACTGGGGTAGGTGCGGTTATGATCATGTCCATGTAACCGAGGGGGCCACTGAGGCTCAGGGAGGCTGAGACGCTTTGAAGTCGTATTGATTGGGATTGGAATACTGGCTCTGCTGTGTAAACACGGGCAGGTCACTTCACCTTGCCCACCTCGGAGATGTAACGATGAAATGAAATAATGAGATAAAGCATGTAGAGCACCTGGCACACAGGAGGTAATTTGTGGTGATGCTTTTTGTTGCTCAAGCTGGGAGGCTGCAGAGTAGGATTGATTCTGCGGAGGCCTTTAAGTTAATTAACAAAAAAGCTAAAAATTCTGCTTAGACTATGGTGCTTCAACATATGTAAGGAAGATTTCACATTTTGGAACTTTTCAGGTTTAAACTAACTAAAATAATCTGAGCAGCTGTGCGCTTCCCCAGCCTTAAGGTAATGGTAATGGGGTTCCCTAGCCATTTGCCTCAGGCCTCCCTTCAGGCCATTTCTTTCCCCCGCCTGCCCCCTAGTGGTGCATGTCAGCATCACGGGCTCAGCCTCCCGCCAACGTTCCACCCACGGAGCCCGGCGCGTGGCTTCCTCGCGGCGCCATCTAGTGACTGTTGTTAGCACTACAGAGCAGGAAAGGAGTATTGCTAAGGAAAGGACTGAAACCGCCAGGGAGGGACCTCGCTCCCCGGCTCCACCACTCCCTGGCTGTGCGTCTTTGGGCATATCGCTTCATGTCCCTAAAGGCTGGTTTCCGCATTGGTAAAATGAGCAATACACCTATCTCAGAAAGTTTTGGTGATGAAGAAGATAGCAGGTAAAAAATAGCAAGCAAAGGACAAAAGCTCCATAAAATTTACTCTTCTCCAAATAAAATGAAAAATTAAAAAGCATGATTGAATTATTAAAAATTGGCTCATTGGTTTCATAGCAGAGTAAAGGGCCACAGAGCAGGGGAGTTTTGAGGATGGGAGAGAAGAGCAAAGAGGATTGTTAGGACAATCCAGGCATTGGGGCACAGCTGGGGAGTGAGGGTGGGGAGTCAAGAAGACTTTTAAGACCTGGCTGATGTCCTTGAGAAGTGACCTCTGCTTGTGTTGTTAGACACATACATGTGGAGGTCACAAGGGACAGCCGAGCAGGAGACATGAACAACTGCAAGTGCTGTAGTAAGGCCAGGAAAGACTGGAGCAGGCTAGTCAAGGAGGGCTCCCTGGAGGGGATATTTAAGTTGGGGTAGGATCTGCAGAGTGAGGAAAGCTTCTATGGAGTTTTCAGAGTAGGAAGGGGGAGAAGGGGAAAACACGAGCAATGGATCCAGGGGCTTTGTGAAGGAGACCAGCCAGTGAGAAGGTGGGTGCAGGAGATCAGGTCAGACCACTCTGGAGCCAGGAGCTTCACCTGGACCCTCTATATAGGGACGAGCCCAGGAAAACATTCAAACATGGACCAACATAGGCAGATGCTGTGCACAGCAGCTTAAGCTGGCATCTCTGTGCAGGGCGGATGGGAAGGATGGCTAGATCTGGTGGAATGCACAAAGAACTCAGAGCAACAATCCTTGTAACCAGTACTGGGCAGGAATAGCAAAGGGACACAGCTGTGTCCTGGCACCAGCACTTTTCAGCAGGCTGTGCTGGGATTACTGCTGGGAACGATTTTTTCCTGATGGCCCAGACCCCCATGCAGCGCTGCGCCTGTCCCATCAGGGCCAACCAGGCAGCCCCTCCTCCCTGCTGCACCGGGAAGCTGCAGCTTCTGTCACAGAGAGGGAGCAAGGCTTGCAGTGCCAATTCTAGACCTGCTGAGCGTCAGGAATACCTGGGAGACTGGGGACACTTGGGAATAAACAGCCTCCCAGCTCCAGCCCAAAACAGCTGAGGCAGGATCTCTGGAGTTTGGCCCTAAAAGCAGAGTTTGTATTTATCCAGTCTCAGATTATTGGTGAGCAGGGAAAGAGCAGGGATTTGGAGTCAGACCCAGGGCAACTCCCAGGCCCGTTCCTTTTGAGCTGTGCTGCTCTGGGCTGCACTTCACCTCTCTGAGTCCCACTGTCCCAGCTATAAATTAGGCATGAAAAACTCTCCCCCAAAGGATATTGGAGGCCCCCAGCACAGTGCCAAGCACACAGCAGGCACTTAGTAAATGGAAGGTAAACCCAAGGGATGCCTGGGCGTCCTGCCTGCCCTTACCTCTACCCCACACACACAGCCTGCAAGCTGATGTTTAAGTCTCCCTGAGAAGAAGTGGCTGGAAGTGACTATGGGGAAAAGAGGGAGGTCCCCAGGAGTAAATGCTGACATTTGGCCCAAATCTGCCCTTGCCTATGACACCATCCCAGCTGCTGGCTTGTTCCTGGGGCCTCTTGTCCTTTCAGGGCCCTTCCTCTCTCCATCCAGCCCCCAGGCTCCCTCATCTCTCCCCTCCCCTTTCTTCTCAGGCAAGTCAGGCCTAACTCATAAGATTGCAGGTAGCATTCGGCAGTTTCCAAGCCTCTGGGGACCTGAGATCTATGAGTGGTTGTGGGGTGATCAGTTATGGTGGCCTGAACCAGGGCCTAGGGGCAGAGCGTGGATGCTGAGATTCAGTGAGGAGGTAGGAATGACAGGATGCCATCACTGGTTGGGTACGAGGAGATAGGAGGCCATCGCAGACGACTCCCTGGCTTCTGGTCTGAACAAAGGCTGAGCAGGGGGAGGGCACCTTTCACTGTGGTAGGACATGCCAGAGGCGAGCAGGCCTGGGGTGGGAGAGCATCAGCTTCGCAGTGGGCAGGAGGAGGAGATGTAAGATTTCCTTCGGGTCCCTGACTCAACAGATTCCACGCGGCTCCAACACACAGCGTGTGTCTCTTTTTCTTCCTCCCATAAACAAAATCCCGAGGGCATCCTGGGCAGGTGTTGAGGCCCTACCAAGTTAACCAGGACCCAGACTGCTCCAACCCTTTTGCTCCACCAATGTGACTGCCATCCTTAAAATCCCCCCATGAGCCAAGATGGCAGTGACATCAGGCAGGACCCCTCTCTCCAGTCCCTAAAAAGACAGGGGAAAGGTAGATGGGATGTGACCCTGAGTTAGGTGAGCTTCCTTCAGCCAGTCTTCTCGGGAGTTCCGTGTGACACAGTCACATCTGTTGGGCAGAATCAAGTCTCATGGCCACAACCATGTGTAAGGGAGGCAGAGAGATGTCGTATTTGCTATGGACATCCTTGCACCAGCTAAACGCCAGAGGTCTGTTACTACTAAAGGGGAGGATAGATTCAGGGAGGCAACCGGCACTCCCTGCTATTCTCATCACCCCAAAGACACCCAGAGCTTTCCAGGACAGGTGTGGCTTGAAAAACGATGGTCATGGATACCAACCTTGCTCAGCAAGAGTACAAGACTGAGAAGATGCCTGTGGGCAGAATCCTGCAGAACTACCGCTTCAGGGCAGGCGGGAGAGGAGCCTGTGCTGGGGGCAGCTGGAAATGCAGGAGGATGGTCAGTGGAGTGAGTGTGATGTCCCAGAGCCAGGGGCCCCAGGTCTGCAGAGACAGGCCATGTTCCCGGCACAGGAAGCCATGGAGAAACAGGGGAACAGGGGATGCAGGGGCAGCTGCCAGGTTTCGCTACAGAGCGGTCACCTGGATGTCAACGGAGCAGGTTTCACAGAGTGTGACACGGGTGCCAGTGGGAGAGCTGGAACTGAGAATGCCTAGACCGCGGGCAGAGAGGTGGCTTTCCCAGATCTTGCGAACAGGAGAATGGTGAGGCAGCAGCCGGAGAGTGAAGAGATTTAAAGAGGTTTCAGTTTTTTCCTTTCCCAAGGATTGAAAGAGAATTGAGAGTTTTTCAGTGCAGATGGAAAGAAGCCATTAGAGAAAGTAGTTAAGAGCCCAGAGAGAGAGGAAAAGAGTAGAAGAGTGAGATCTCCAGAAGACAGGAGGGATAAGAATCCCAGACTCAGAGGGTTTGATTCTAGAAAGAGGAGTGCACTTCTCCCATTTTGGAGGTTGAGGGAGGGAGATCAGTAGGGGGCAGGTGTGGGGAGGTGCGGGGGCACCGCGGCTGCCCGGCTGTGCATACAGGCAGAGCAGAAAGCCAGGGAGAGCCGCCTGCGGGAGAGGCTCTAACTGGCAAAAACATCTGAGGGACTTTTACAAACAGGAAACTAATGTTCAATTTTAGGTTTTTTGCCCTTCTGTGAGGTAAACTGCATTGGTCTCTGAAATGGTCCATAAATCTGCCACACCCACCAGTGAGTGTGGGTATGTGAGCGGTGTAAGTGGTACAGCCACCGTCTCAGACCCTCACTGTTGCCATAAAGAATGTTTTAAAGTGAAAACATTTGAGCTACAGAAGATTTAGAAGGAAATCTTATCTGTACCTATCTTGTCTGACTGAAGTCCAGCCTCCCCAAAATGCAGCTGCCCTTAGCCCCTTTCCAAGGGAGCCTCCAATGAATTCAGCTGCTGAGAAGGCAGACTGCCCGTCCCTAATAGCATCCAAAAGCCCAAGAAAGCCTCCCACACCATCCCAGTAAGGCCCTGAAACTGCCCCCCACCTTTGTTAATTGATGTATATAAACCTTTACTTCCGGCTGTTCTGTGAGTTTTTCCATTATTGGGAGCTCCCGCTTGCATGTGTGAAAATAAACCTTGCCCTTTCTCTTGTTAATCTGTCTTTTCTGAGTTAATTTGCAGGCCCTCAACCACTGGACACCAATTGGTGCCCACCAGTGGTTTTATGTGGGCACCAAAAAAGGGCAGGCATGGAGTAGGGACTGGGGGCAGCTAGTGGCGGGGATGGGAGTTAGGCTGAGAGGCCCGCTGAGACAGGAAGGTGAGGATGTGAGCCCCCGGGAATGTGCAGACACTTAAGATGAATACGGGAAGGGGGTTAAGCTGAATCTCAGGTGGACACTTGCAGACGTGCTGGCAGGATGCTGAAAGTGCCCCTCTTATCTAAAGGTCTGACTGGGAAGAATCTGCTTCCAAGCTCATGTGGTTGTTGGCAGGATTCATTTCCTCCTGGGTTGCTGAACTGAGTGTTTCCATTCCTTTCTGGCTGTTAACCAGAGTCTGCCTTCAGTTGCTTGCCAGGGGGTCTCTCCATAGCATAGTTCATAACATGGCAACTTGCTTCATCAAAGCCAGTTAAGAGACAGAATCAGCTAACAAGTTAACATTTCATATAACATAATCGCAGGAGTATCATCTCGTTACCTTCACCACAGCCTATGGTTAGAAGCAAGTCAGGGCTCTGCTCACACTGAAGGATTACCCAAGAGTGTGACTATCAGGAGGTGGGGATCATTTTGGAGTCTATCTGCCACATTATTTGCTCAGTAAACACCCAATATTATTAACCCAGTGTCAAAGGTGACACTGGAGCAGGAGAGTTGTAAGAGTCAAATTCTTGCAATTCATCTCTTGCATAATGTAGAACTTCTGTGAAATGTATTCTTTTCCCAACTTCCCTCTGGTGCTTTGTGACCAGCAAGCTGCCCCAGATTTTCAGGATGCACCCAAGATAAGGAACTCACACACAACCGAGGCTCTTCAAGAATTCACAACCCCAAAATCACCATTCTTATTCTTATCAAAGTTCTTATTCTTTGAAGACCACAGAGCTTACTCCTGTCTACCAGAATGCATCCTTATGTATTCTGTGCTGGAAGTGGTGTTCTTCTTGAATGGGCACTTTGCATTTATGAGGTCTTCCTGCTAGCCAAGTTAATAATGCAGCTAACAAAAAAAAAAAGAAAGAAACACATTGTTCCGTCAGGTAGATCTTATTAAATGATTTGATTTTAAAAGAGCCATTACTTCAGAGTCTTTATGTCTGGGTTGCTGTTAAAGATGATTATTTTTAAGAGTTACCATGGCAACAGAGAGGACCCCTCCACCCCACTGCCAACTCCTCCCAAATTGATTACAGATTTGACCATGTAGGGGATTGGAACATAGGCAGCTTACTGGGAATTCTTTTCTGCCTTCTTTGGCAAAAGCCCTGACTTGCTGTCCAGAGTGAGCAGTGGTCCGAAATCCATCAATATTCACTGAAGAAGTCGTCACCTTTCATTAACAGGGACTTGATCAGCAGACGTTTACTGATTGCCAGGCATGTGCAAGGCGCTCTGGGGGATTCAGAGACGCCACCGTCTGAGAAGCTGACAGGCCCGTTGCCGCAACAAGTCACGGCCTCTCGAGGCAGCAGGACCCACTGTGGCGCCGACCGACTGGTGATGCTGACCCTGGGGCCTGACACCGGCACACAGGACCTTGGTGAAGAATCGTGATGTCATGATGTGCATGCTGGACAATTCTGACCTGCCAAGGGGCTCTCAATCTGTGGAGGAGGGCCGTACTGCCTAAGAGAGTGGGGAAAAACCTGCCCTGGGCCTTAATTTTATATAAACTCAACACCAAATTGCTGGGTCCCCTTGGACATGTCATTATACCTCCCTAGCTATTACTGTCATCCCTTACATGAAATGGGGTTATGCTTTTTCCTAATGAAGCTGCAGAATTCGGGTTTTGACTTGTTGCTTGTCTGACCATATGTCCCCCCAGAAAGCCCCTGGAAACCGCTCAGGCAGTGATCAGTCCCTGTTGCCTTCGAGGCACCCAGCACAGCGCTGGGCATGGCTTACACACTCAGGAATGAGTGGGGATGGTAAGGACATGGAGCAACAGAAATTCTCATACACTGGAGAGAATGTAAACTGGTATAAACAGTCTGGAAAACAGTTGGGCAGTTTCTTAAAAAGTTAAACATGTCCTTAACCATATGACCCAGCCATGCCATTCCTAGATAGTTACCTAAAAGCAACAAAAGCATGTGCCCACTGGTACAAGTACCAGTACTTGTACACAAACGTTCATAGCAGCTTTATTTGTAATAACCCAAACTGGAAACAGCCCAAATGTCCACCAGTAGGTGAATCAATAAACGAATTGTGGTGGATTCTATCTTTACAACACAGAACAATATTAGCAAGAAAGCAAATATCAGCATGGATGAATCTCAAATTAATTACGTTATGTGAAAAAAGCCAGCCCCCCTCCCAAAAAGCATACATCTGTGTAATTTCATTTATGTAAAATTCTAAAAAACTCAAACTACACTAGAGTGATAGAAAGCAGATCAGTGGTTTGGACTGTGGTGGTGATGGAGAGAACCAAACTGGGGGCAAATTGGAGGAATATTTAAAGAGGGTATGATTAACAAGAGTTGGGAAAAGACTGGATACAGGGGTGAGGGAGAGAGGAGCATGTCCTACGTCTCTTGTTGCAGACACGGAAAGGTGGCAGAGGGGCTATTCCTAAGATAGGAAACACCAGCTCTGAACAGCAAATAAAGTGTTCAGTTTTAACATGAAGAAGTTTATGGAGGTTGGGGAGGAATCACTGAGTAAGCAATTGTATATTCTGGTCTGTTGCTCAACAGAGAGGCCTGGGCTGGAAACAAAGAATCCCAGAACCCAAGTCAACTCAGCTAGTTTCAAAAATATAAGCAACCTGAGTACACTGAGAGAATAGGTGACCTCAACTGACTTTTGAATGCAATTTCCAAAAAAATTCAAACTGACTGTAAGATATGTTTGTTCTGCAACTCTCTGGATAACACTGAAATGTATTGCTTTCTTTCCTTTCAGTGGTTTAAAAGGTATATATGGACTGAACAAAACACCTTTTTTCAGTGAAAAGGGCCCTAGAATGTTCTGGAAGCCTCAAGCCTAATCATGGCTTTCTCATTATGTCACTGTAATTCACTTCAGACAAGTTGATGACCTTCCGTCCCTTGTTTTTTCTGGGCATTGAATTCTGCATTGGCAGCAGCATTTTAGGGCTGTTTTTTAGCTTCCAACTTTTCTATTTTGGGTCCTAAATGGACGTCTGGGGTGTTATCTGGGTCTCACCTCTCTCATGAACTCTGTGAACTCCAGTTTTTGTCTCCCAGGTGGCCATGAGATTACAGAAAGCTCCACCAACTTCCCTCTCTCCTCTTGTCCCCTTTCTGATTGACTTCTAATTATAAAAGAAGAAGGATGGACTCTTGGTCCATTCATCCATTCTTTCAATTTTTATAAAGTATGTGCCAGGCACTGTTGTAGGTGATATGAAAACCCAGAATCCTTGTCCTTTCATGATTTCTAAATGAGATTCATGTGAGTCCATCTAGTGCTTGTCTGTTTCTTTTTTCCTTAGAAACATCTTTTGGTTGGGTTCAGAATTGAGAGGACAAAAAAAAGAATATTTAGATCTATGATTCAGCAAATTACTTCAATTTCTTTGAGGGGTTTTTTTTTTTTTTGGCTCAAGTTCAGTTGCAGAGCCATCTCTTATTTTTCTTTAACATGGTTATTTTGTGTCTGCCCTTCCAGATTTGCCTTTCTAATTAAATTTCACCCAGATAGATAGTAAAATGAGTTTGTCCTCCCTAGCTGATCTCAAGAGAGGAAGGGGCTTGTATAATAAGCGTGTCAGGGGTGGGGAAAAGGGATTGCAGCCGGTAGTAAGTAAAATAAATCATGCACACATAAATAATAGAGAACAGACCACCCTGAAGCTGGGAGGCTCACACTGTGTTTTTTTCCAAGCATAGGTGTGTTAGGAAGAGGGCATCATTTTTGCAAGAACCTAAGAAATGACCTTTAGCCTTTTGCAAGATATTTATCTCTTTGAGGCCCTGGTGTCCTCATTCATGGGATAATCTCTCTTTATATCTTAGTTTGATATTCTGTACTACATTTACCAACACTAAGTGATTATGGAAAATCTTTATTTTCACCTTTACTTTTGTGTACATTGTTTTTACAGTGAATGGGTGCTCCTTCAGAATCGGAGACACAAAACCCATGGTAAGTAGAATTTTAAAAGAACATTTGTAACCTAGATATTGTGGTGGGCACCGAAGAAATGTTTTGTGCGGCTGTATACTTCTGTATAAGTCAGGATTGCAGGCAACACAGGCCTTTGGAACTTAGACCCTGGTGCAAATAAACCAGTCCACCGTCTCCCTTAGAGGACTCTCTGGTAGTGTTATTATGTTACCTCAGTCTTTGGCCTAGACTACTTGTCATCCCCACAGAGTAAAGTCTCTTTAAGCATGGGGGTAGCAGTCCCTTGTTTTTCTAAGTCTACAACACAAGTCAAAAAGGGCTGTATACATATGTGCTCAGTTTTCGCTCAATGGATTGAAACTGAATTGAACATGGGCACCTGCTCCCAGCTGCTCTTGGTCTAGGCAGGGATCGCTTGTGCAAAACGGCAGCAAATGCTGCCTAGCAGAGTATTCATAAGTTGGGTAAGCCTGTGCTATTTTAATGAGCACAGTGGCTCAGCTTTCAATGAATTTTGAGTCTCCCTGGGGGCCAAGAAATGTGTGTAGAAAGGACAAAGGAGCAGGCTGGGAATAGAGGGGGAGAACAAGGTTATGAATCAATGGCACTGCATTTTTTCATTTCTACTTCCTTTACCGCATCAGTGCTCCTTGCTCAGATGAGTAATGATGATGATAGCTAGTATTTTGCAGGAACCGATGCACTGGGCACTGTGCTGAAGGCCCAACCGGTTACTCAGGGTGCTCTTGCTTGCACAGTGACAGAAAAACCAATTTTAATTTGCTCAGAAGGAAGTGGGGGATTTATTGGATATGTATTTGAAAAGTCCAGGTCCTGGTTTCCTGCCTGATAGAAAGCTGCCTATGTCTTGACTCTGCTTTCCTCTGTGTCTGCTACAATCTCTGGCGGTCTCCCCACATGCTAGCCAGATGGTCATCGGCCACTTCAGGCCAATATCCTACCTGAACAGTCACAAAGGAGAGGGGTTTCATGGGTGTAATAGTCTTGAGATGCTTCCCCATGAATATTTTTCTTTAGAAACCCTTTCTGTTTCTTTCCTTACAGTTCCTTCTTCCTCTTGGCTCAGCTATGAGGTTTTATTGCCTCAGGGGCAGGGCAGCTGGGGAACTGCTCAGAGTCCTAAGTCCACAGGGAGGAGGCGGAGGGACACCTCCTCCAGAATGGACAAGGACATTGGAGCCTTAGAGAATAGGGAATGAGAGGCAAGGGCCTGCAGGGGTTGAGTCCAGGGAGAGTATGATGTCCAGTTCCCTAAGGGGTCTGAGGCCACCTCTGGGCCAAGTCTTGACCTGGAGAGGGGTATGGTACAAAGACAAAAATCCCAGGAAGGTTGAGAAGGGAACTGAAAGCAGAGGGGGCCTGGCCCCACTTCCTGTTTGGAACTCTGCCTCAGAATGCCCTGTGAACACAGGTGCAGCAAAGCAAAGGGAGGTGTGTTTTGTGGGGAAATGGTTCCAGATGGTGCCCGAGTCACCTTCCGTTCCCCGTGACAGAGAAAGGATCCAGGAGTGCCCACATGTTCCGTGTTGGGGCTGAGAAGGTAATGAGAGAGAAGAAACCTACAAAGCCCACTATGGGGTCACAGTGGCTGGGAGAACAGAACAGATGCCCCAGTCCTGCCAAGCAGCCAGGCCCGAGGCTTGCAGGGAGTGGGTGGCAATGAGAAGCTGTCTTTCTGCTGGACCTGTTGCTGTGGGGTTGTGAGGCCAGATCTCCTGCGAGTCTCATTGGTAACAGCTCCCACTGAGGAAGAAAAGCTGAGGGGTGGAGAGTCTCTGAACCCTTAGTCCCTGGAACTATATCTAGATTGGAAGCAGATGCACGCTGGGATTTTCACTTATTTGCCAATTGATTTTTTGTTTGTTTGTTTGTTTAAGCAAGTGTGAATTGGCTTGTCTGTCATTCGGAGCAGAAAACACTCCCACGTAAGGAAGAGGGAAGCAGCAGGAGTGAAGGGGTAGAGACTGGAATTAGTGAGAGGACCACCAGACAAGGCAGCTGCAGAGAGGAGGAGGGGAAATGTTGGGTGGGATGGGGTGCACCGAGAACCAAGGCAGAGTCCGGGTGACTGCAGGGGCCGGTGAACAGATTCTGTGGTAAGAGAACCCAGTGCGCGGGTTCGTGCCTGGAAGGGGCTGTGTCAGTGGTCAAGGCAGAACGGCGCTCCCTCAGAAGAGGTGAGGACAGGCTATAAAGATTTGGAAGCAAACACTGACTGACCATTGAACTTTCAGGTGAGGAAGGAGCAGAGGATAGCGAGACCCCACAGGTAAACCGGGTTGGGAGCTGGGAAGAGAGAGAATGTTGGTGCTGATTTGAGAGGTAGAGTCCTAGGCAGAAACCAGAATAGATAGAAATTTGGGTAAAACATCTGGGGGTAGTGGGTGGATTTGGGAGCCCTCAACACACCAGCGAAGAGACGAAGTGATGAGTCCCTCCAGGAAGTGCACCTGGGAAGAAAATACGTCTCAGGGTCTATTTTGCTCAAAGCCAGTTGTGCTCAAGGCACACAGGGGTCACTGTAGACTCCGAGGGACACCAATGGCCTGACAGTTGGTGAGATCATCTCCCACAGAAATCAGGTAGGAATTCCCACCAGCTGGAACCCAACATCTGGAAGAAATGACCCACAAATACAATATCAAATTATGTTCAACCGCGCGCCTCTCGAATGTCTAGCGGGGCGTTGTAGAGATCAGTGAAGCGCTCCGTGAATCTTGAGCAACTCGCTCCTAGGAAGCAGCGGAGCCGGGAGGGGGTGGGGAGGAAGGCTGCGCGGGCCGCGACCTCCCCGGGGCGCCCGCAGGCCACCGCGAGACCGAGCAGTAGCTGCTCTAGAGTTAGCACACACGGCCGGATGTGGTCGGCGCCGGAAGACAGGGGTAGGGTAGGCTGCAGGGGTCACAAGGTGGAGACCATCGTGACAGTTTGGGTCCACGCGGCGGCAGTCACTCGGCGGTGACGGCCGGGGCCAGGCACGCCCACCCCTGCACCAGGATCAGGGCGGCTCCAGCCCAGCACTAGGCCCAGAGGCACCCACACGAGGGCCCCGAGCCCGGGCCGGGTCACTGCATCCGGCCTAGGCGCGCGTCCGCGCAGCGGGCTCCCAAGTTCGGCGTCGTGCGGAGCGCAGCGGCCCTGCGCGCTGTGGCTGCGGTCGCTGAGCATTCAGGGTGTGACCGCGCCTTTAGCCCTCCTGGAGCTCGGCCGACTGTCCCGGCTCTCGGGGCTGCGCCCGGCTCCGGGGTCGGGCCGCACGGCCTCTCCGCCTCCGGGGCGGAGCTCCGGGACGCCCGGCGCGCGGCGGGGCCAGCAGGGGGCTCTGCGGCACGCCGCGCTGCTCCGCTGTCGGAGCGCGCCGCCCTCGCCTCCCCCTGCGCCCGGCAGTGCAGGCGGCAGGCGGCGGGCGCCGAACCCCGCGCGCAGCCGCTGAGCCGGGCCGGGCCAAGCCGCGACTGTGGGCGGTGAGTCGGCGCGGGCGGGGGCCGGGGGGGTTACCGCTGGGGCCGAGCGGCGCGGGGGCTCGAGGCGGACGGGCGTCCCAGGGGCCGGGGCTGGGAGACGAAGGGTGTCCTCTGGGCGCGCAGAGGCCGGGGCTGGGGGACAGTGTCTCTGGTGGGAGAGCGGTGGGTCCTCAGATCACCGGATCTGAACCCCGCAGCTAAGCTCCCTCTTCCATGACCGCGATTCCCCCAACCCCAACCCGTTCCCCAAGCCAGCGCGCCCCGGGGTGCAGCCCCCGCGCCCTGCCCGGCGGCCCC
>JAVSCE010011116.1:0-24001 GCA_032199065.1 Smutsia gigantea
CATTACAACTGTTTATTTTTGTGTCAGCTTTAATCTCTAGAGTATTCCAAAGCAGAAAATCTTGATACTTCTACTTTTCCACCATTGCTCTATTCCAATTCAGAGTCCCATCCCATCAAATCTCTGTGATGCTTGATGATCTCATATTAACTTATTCATACAATATCAATTTCCATTGTTTAATTCCCATATTCTGGGCATGGGTTTGCAGGGACCTAAAACCTCACTGTTGCTAGTACCCTTCCCATTTGTTCTTCTGCAGCAAAAATGGGATTTGCTAGACTAGTCCCATTAGTGTAATTTTTTTCAGAGCATGACCAGCTTCTGAAAGTTACACTAATATCTGAACTTTTTCTCCCTGTTCTTAGATTTTAAGCCTAAAGTCCACTTGATCAATGGATTAAAATTCTATAGTGACTTCTGGGAATATATCCAAAAGAAATGAAAACATTAACTCAAAAAAACATCTGCACCCTCATGTTCATAGGAGCATTACTTACAGTAGCCAAGACATGGAAACAACTTGTGTCCCTCAATATGAAAGGATAAAGAGGTTGTGGTATATATACATACATATATATATATATATATATATATATATATATACACACACACATATACACAATTGAATACTGTTCAGTCATAAAAAGAATGAGATTTTGCCATTTATGACAACATGGATGGACCTTGAAGGTATTATGCGAGTGAAATAAGTCAGACAGAGAAAGACAAATACTGTAATATCACACTTGTATGTTGAATCTTTAAAAAAGAGAAAAGGAACTCTTAGGAAAAGGGATGAGATTTGTGGTTACTGGAGGCTGGAGGTGTGGGAGTAGGAATAGGAGAAAGGTGGTCAAGGGACAAACTTCCAGTTACAAGATAATGAAGTCCTGAACTGTAATGTACAGCATGATGCGTATGGTTAACGCTGTGGTGTGATAAGCAGCAAGGTGTTAACTGAGTAAATCCTAAGAGTTTGTCATCACAAGGAAAGACATTTTTTTCTCTTTTTACTTTCTCTTGTTGAATCTTTATAAGGTGATAGATGCCAACTAAATGTATAGCAGTAACCATTTCACAATATATTTAAGCCAAGCCATTATGCTGGTGTACCTTAAACGTATACAGTGATATATGCTAATTAAACCTCAGTAAAACTGGAAAAGAATTACGTAGTGATTAGAAAAAGCTCAGGATC
The DNA here is from genome assembly GCA_032199065.1 of Smutsia gigantea. Classification (NCBI taxonomy): domain Eukaryota; kingdom Metazoa; phylum Chordata; class Mammalia; order Pholidota; family Manidae; genus Smutsia; species Smutsia gigantea. The sequence continues at coordinate 1,202 of JAVSCE010011116.1, forward strand.
CAACATTTTAACTGTGTGGCCTGGAACAAATGAGATTACTAAAATCCTCTAAACTTATGTTTTATCTGTAAAATGGGGGGATGGAGAGCTACCGTTAAATAATGCTTGTTTAATACGGTTTTCATCCTTTCTCAGAATTAAGAGATATGAAGGTGGTAATGATACACTTTTATGTAGGACTTTCTGTTTTCCACGTATTTTTTTTAAGAACCTTACATGCATAACAAATAATGTGTATGACACACAGTGCCTTTAGCACTCGGCACATGGAAGCAGTCAGTAAATGTTGGCTTTTATTAGCAACAGCGACAGCAGATCTCTGTGTAAACATACAGGTTTCTTAGCTTCTGCAGGATATTCTCCCCCATCATCTAGGAAGGAGTCTGTTACAGATAACCTGGATGCTGAGCTGTGAACTGGACTTCCAGGGACTGCTACAATACACCATTCTTTTACACTATCCAGTTGCTGGAAGAAATACCAAGAAGCTACACGATAGTCTCTTCTCTCAAAAAGCTTAACTTTTTGGGGCTCGGGCCCAGACAATAATAATGCCTTTATTGAGAACCCAGCCATTACACATTGAAATTGTATACAAACTGTGTCTTTAGATTTAAAGTAAAATTTCACCTTTTTGAAATAGAAATGTTGAAAACTAGTTTTAATGATTTATATTTGGTGAATTCCATACACATTTTAATTGACTCAATACAAAATGGGTAAATTAAAATACCTTTTTAAAAGGGAAGAAACATAAATTTTGCTGGTAATTGTTAGGCTAAACATTCTAAAATGTCACATTTTCCACAGAAGAAAAACTCATGTAATCACTGAGTAGTCAGTTTTTGCAGTACTTGTTAATTTTAGAGTGATACAGGTAAATGTATTTAAAGTAGACTCATAATAAAATTTTTATTATTTATGAACTCTGTTTTAATATGACATTTTGTGTCCATTCCATCCTGTATTTAGGAAAGGTCAGATAGTAAAAAACAATATAGAATGCCCTTCAAGGGCTCTAAAGAACCTCATAAATGTAGACACTACAGCTGTGTGTATGAAGGTATTTCTTACCAGATGGTGTTTACCATCTTCTAACCAATAGCAGCATGGCTCCTCTTGAGATGAACGAAGGCTCCACAAGATTTGGTAGCTAACTGCAGTGTCCTCTGATGAATAAGCAGGACTCTGCTCAGGCCTTTTGTTTTGTTACGCAATTCTCTTTGACCTTCGCTCCAGTCACAGCACTCTTTGAAAAGACCTAGTGCCTTTTCTCATAGAGATGGTGTTAGAGATGCTCATTTTTATCCCCTGGAAGATACTTAAAGAACCCTAGGGATTTATCATTCCCTAGAACTATGTTTCTGTTGTCCCTGGTATGGGGCACAGAGATCCTTTGTCATCACGACCATATTATACCCAGGGGCCTCCATGATAATGTGCTGATGTAGTCTCCTGTTGTGTCCCTTAGGATGGTGCTTGACCTGCCCAAATCGCTACATGCATGTTAAAGAGAGGCTAGGGTTGAAGTTGATTATTTCTTGCTGGATCAGTACAGTCAACAAGTATTGAGCACTTCCTGTGTGCTCTGCTAAATGCTGCGCTAAATATTGGCGAGGTCGGAATAAGGTATGGCTCTTGTCCTCCAGGAATATGAGATTTAATAGATGACTAACATACATCACAGTAAATCCACCTCCACAAGAGTATGGAATTAAGTGCCTAATTGTGAGATTCATAATAAGAGCTATACAAGTTCTAAAAAGTGAAACATAAATGACATTGGAGAAATCAAGAGAAGCTTTGTAGAAGAGGAAAAATACATTAGGTTCTTTAAATACAGGTAGAGGGGAAAGGCAGGAGCATTTTTTAAGCTTTGATATTCTAAGCTTGGTGGTAAGGTTGGTTATGGTGTGTCTGTTGGTTGATGAAGGAGGAGACTGCAGAGTAATGGAAAATAGTTAGGGTGGAGGCAAATTATGGGGTTTAGTAAAAGCCAGGAAGAGAAGTTTAGATTGGAGTGGTAGAAAGGAAAAGGCTCTGAAAGTTTTTGAGCCAAGGAATGGCTGTGATTGGAGGTGGGAGAGAACGGCTCCCGGAATACCCACTGGAGGCTGAGGCTAATGTCACCGACAGTGTGGTCAGCACCTGGACTCGTCTGCTGATAGCCGTGAGAAGGAGGAGGAAGGTGGATGGGAGAGTGCTGATGGTAGAGTTTATTAGTGAACTTGCAATGGGAGAAAGAGAGAAGACTTAAGGCTGTTTTCCAAGCTTTCTGATTTTGAGAAAGGTTAGTGCCATGGACATAAATAGGATTGCTATAAGATTGGCTGTGGGGCAATAAGTTATGCATTTACTTTTGGATATAATTAAATATGACTTACCTATAAGGCATTTAAGTTGAAATATTCAGCAGACAGCTGGAAACCTGAGACGGAAGGCTGAATGAAAAGATGGAGACTATTACTCATTCTTGTAGAGTATTGCTTAAAGGCATGGGGAAGGCTGAGCTCTCGCTGAGAGTTCAAAGACAGGTGCAAGGATCAGCATTTATGGATAGTTTCTAATAGATAAACCCAAATTGATCCTAGTATTGTGTTGATTGAAATTAACAGTCATTTTTTTCCTTGGTTATAAATGCCATTTTAGGAAGTTAGAAAATTCAGAAAGATATCAAGGAAAAAAATAAATTGTTAACAACACTTTGGTGACTTTCTTCCTAGTCTTTTTCTTATGCATATAAATGGATAGGAAATTTATACATACGTGTATGTGTATGTGTGTGACACATGCACATACATATGACCATGCACTACATACACTTACGCAGCTTGTGTTTATCATTTAACCTTGCATCATGGTGATTTTCCCATGTCATGAATTACTGCTTAAAAATACTATTCTTAAAGAACTGCATTTTTTTCTTCACCTGGAATTATCATTATTTAATCACAGCTCTATTGTTGAACATTTAGATCGTTTCCCGAAATTTTTGTTCTTATTAATATTAGAAAAACTTCTGTGAAATATATCCTCTTCAGCTGTCACTTCAATATGAGCTTTCTGAAAGCAGAGACTTCTGTATCCCTAGCACTTAGAAGAGTCTCTGGACAAAGTAGTTGCTTAGTGAAAAAAGCAATTATTGACAGAATGAAAGAAGACCATTATATACTCAGTTCCTCTTAATTGTGATTCCATGTATACTCAGGACACCTTCTGATCATGATTTGGCTGTCCATCTAAGTCTGGCTGTAATGAAAGTAAGTGGCCATGTACAGCTGTCAACAGGCATTCATGCTACTGTCACAGGTACATTTGTCATGCTGTATTAATGTATTTGTATTCTGATTTCTCTGGAAGCTTGATTAATTTTTGTTTGCTTCTAGAAGATTGAGTTACTATATTGATGCTAAGAAAAATCAAGTGTCTAAACCTGTAAGGCTGCAGACTGGGCCTGGGTTGTGGCAGATGACCAAGGTAATGAATGCCACTCTGTCAGCAGCCCTCTGAAGAAGACAGTCTGCTGCCTTTACACTGTGGACACTCGTGGCAGTGCCATACTTTCCAGCTTGAGTCCCTGTGGTGCCCTCAAAAGCCAGATGTTTGACTCTTTTCAAATAATAACATAGTTGAGATACAGAAACATTGTATCTGGAAACTTCCTCCTTAAAAATATATCTCATTACCACCCAAGACTTCGTTTCCAAGAGGAGTGAGTGTGTGCAAAAGTTTATGACAGTGGTCTCATCCTAAAGACATTTAAAGTAAATGTGCTGTGTTTATATTTTCTTTTGGAGAGCATTATATGTAAAATCTTATTTACCAACAGTAATAAAAACACATTATAAAGAATTTTCAGATCTAGTTCACAGATACATTGTACCTAGGACACCGTTAGTAGAAAATTAGAGAATTTCTAATTTTATTAGGGAAGGATTAATGGAAAAACTTTTCACTGAGAGATCTGATTTGAAACATTTTTTTTTTTTGCTGGAGACTTCTAGTGAACTCTACCTAATCAAATAAGACACTCTGTTAGTCTACTTCACAGTAAAAGCTGTAGAAATGTCTCTTTATATTCCATCTACATCTTTTCTGTTGTACGTTATTGCTTACATCATGGTTTGCCCCAGGGGAATCATAATAAAGCTGTGCTGTGTTTATACAACACATAGAACAATTGTTCACTTAGTTCCTAAAGGGTTCTATTTGGTTATGGGTTTTTGATTCCAACTCTTCAGAGTTTGGCTTAGACAGGTCAGCTAATGAAGACTTAGGTATGTAAGTACTTTTTAACTCGAGTATCTCTGTCCTGCTCTGACCTCAGTTTTGGGGGCAATATTCTATTAGTATGGCCTCTGTGTTGTAAAAAGTTTCCCAATTTGTGTTATATGAAACACCAGTCCTAAAAGAATCACTGTGTAATTCTCCATGTTAAAAGATTCCAGAGTCAAAGAGTTTGAGAAATTCTGCTCCTTCCTTAGGAGATTTACATGTTTAACTCATTATTCCCCAAATTTCTTTCACTCCTAGAATTCGTTTTCGCTCAGATGTCTATGAAAATATGTTGTCTAGAACACATTTGGACAAATGACGCTTTTTATCATTGCTCTTTTTCCTGCTTGTGAATTAATTTGGCTCAATTTTAAAGTATCAGAATTTTGTTTCTGTTGCAAGTTTTAGTTTTTCTTATATTCTTTATCCTAAAATAGTTACTTTTCTAGTCTGACATAGCTACACTGTTTCAATGATGAATTTATTATGTAGACTTGCCCACACTCATCTAAAAGGAGATGTAAAAATTTTTTTAATTGAACTGTGTCATATAATGAGAGTATAAAATATATCTGTACAGTGTAAGGAAAAATAATGAACAGACATCAAAGTGTCTTATATAGAGGTTAAGAAAAAACTTTACCAATATCCCAGAATCTCCTAGTTAATCAGAAGTTAACAGTATGATTGTCATGTTAACAGCAATGATGGGTTGAAATGATAATAATAGTGTGTTCAAATTGATCACTTACCATGTATCAGACACTGTTCTAAATGTATTACATGTATTAACTCACAAGAATCCCTTGCATCAGTGAGAAAACCAAAGCTCAGACAGGTGAATATTTTATATATAAAAAAATGACACAAGTAGCAAGGGTGGAATCAGGGGGTCAAGCTCAGACAGTCTAGTTGCAGAGTCTTAGAAGAGGTTCCATAAGATATTTATCAACTCGGTATCTGAAGAAGCAGTGATTCATTTTTAGTTTTAAGAGAAGAATTTACCTAAACTCTGTTTTGTTTTTTAATTTGATGGTGAAAGAAAGGTAAACACATCTTCAGTTTGGTAGGGGGGATCGAGGACTTTCAAGGTAAGACCAGAGCTTGGAGCTGGCATTGCTTGGGGTGTCAGGCATCCCCTATGAGCTGCTTTGCGTCTTTGTGAGTAGATGATGGCCTGCAAGAGTTCAGCAAATTAATAGCCCTTAGTTCAATCCCCCCTATGCCATATTCAGATATTTGAAGAGTAGTCGGTAGAGAATGGTTTTAAAAATACCTCAGGGCTCCATCAGATTTTTGAGCTTGGATAGTGACTATCCAGCTTAGACAGAGTCCTCCTAAAGGACCACAGTATAGGAACTCTTATACAGCTGTTTGGTAGATAGCTAAACATACTTGAAAAGTGTTCACTCATAAATGTAGGTTAAGAGAAATTTCCTCCTCATAACTTTTATTTGAGATTGAAAACATTCTCATTGGTCCACAAAGCAGTTTTCTTTAGGTTGCTATTACTGCTTTGGCTGTTGGCAATTTTCAGATGTAGTTTTCACTCAGCTGTGGTTTCTTTATTCATTTAGCTGTGTGAGTTAAGGTCAATGCGTGTACTCTAAAAATTATAGGCCTAATGACTAAGCAGAAAAAATGGAACAAGTTACAGCTTCTTGCCCATTCTGTTTCGAGTAGAATTAGCAGAGCTGGGATGACCGTGTGTAGGAAAGGTAGTCCTAAGGTGACCCACTGTAGGATATTACACTGATGACTCAGCCAGGGTGTGGAACTTCATGGAAAAGTTTTAAAACATTGCTATGGGATTTAAAGAGTATGCTTTTTCCTCTATTGCTTCCCCCTTAAGGAAGGAGTCTGAAGGTACCTCTCTTCCCTCCCTTGTATGGTCATAATAAAGGGTTGCAGATTAATTAGCTGCATTCAAGGCATCACACAGATTGAATTCCATATTTGTCTTGGAGGGAAGTGCAGACTTCTGTTTGGGGTGACTGAATCCTGCTTTGTGAGACTGGGTGCAACTTCCTTGTATTCAAGGCCAGGATCATCTTGTCAGCAGCCAAATGCTGAATGAGATGTAAGTCACTTAGAAATGTGGTTTGTTTTAAATGTTTGTAACCCCTTTTACCTCCAACCCAACCCTCCTGCCCCTACAGTGCATCAGAGCAATACTGCACCTGCTTGCTGCTTGGCAGTAGGATTTATTGTAGGCATTGTTTTCTCTGTGTGTTGGGGACAGAAAGTTGCTCTTTAACCTTTTCCCAAGTCTTTGATAAGTACTGAAAACTCTGGCAGTTGAATGTGGACCATAAAAGAAACACATAAATAAATATCGGGAAAACAAATAATGCACACAGAAATCTGAAAAGCATTATTTTCTAAATTAGCTCTATGATTTGAGTCAAAGGTGGCCTTGATGTGCCAGAAAGAAACTTTATTAACTTCTTTTTTTGAACCCTTATGACCTTTGTTCTATGTTGACAAAGCCATTTGTGTTTGACTTTTTTTGTAAACAAGGGTGGGGATGTTATACTTTGCTGATCCCCGTGGAGTGGTTTAGACCTGTTCCAAGAACAAATCCAGTATTAGAGGTAGAATGGTAGAGGCTCTGAACTAGTTGCCTAACGCTGGAGCTTAATGCTGGCACCATTTCTAAGTCTGTAACCTTAAGCAGCTCTTGTCAACTTGCTGAGCTTAGCTTTTTCACCTTTAAAATAGGAATACCTGCCCGCTTACTTCAGTGGTTTGGAGAGGCTGTGCTGTATAGTGTCAAAGAGTTCTGGGCTACTGAGTTTGATAGGCTTGTTTTGGTTGTATAACATCAGATAAGATACATATCTTCTCTTGAGCCCCATTTTTTCCTACTACAAAATGTCAGAACTTTAAGTATCATTTCTTAGGATTATGTAAGTATCAAAATCAAATGAGGTAAATTTCTAGGAATTTACCTGAAGAAAACAAAATCCCTGATTCAAAAAGATATCTGTACCCCTATGTTATAGCCACTTTATTTACAGTAGCCAAGATATGGAAGCAACCAAAGTGTCCATTGATAGATGAATGGAAAGAGGAGATGTGATATGTATACACAATGGAATATTATTCAATCATAAAAAAGAAAGAAATCCTGCCATTTGCAACAACAGCTGGACCTAGAGGGTATTATGCTCAGTGAAAAAAGGCAGGAGGAGAAAGACAAATACCATATGATTTCACTTATTTGTGGAATAAAAAACAAAACTAAACTAAATGAACCCAACAGCAGTTGGCTCAGAGACACTGAGAAGTGACTGGTGGGTGGGTGAGTGGGTGGGGAGGGTGAGGGGTGTAAAGGGGCACAAAATTCTCAGTCATACTATAATAAGTTGGTCATGGGATGGTAGGACAGCATGGAGAACATAGCTAATGAATCTGTAACATTATTGAAAAAATCTTCAGGTAAACGGGATCTTCACAACTCCTGAAGTATGTAGATAACGATATATAGATGATTTATTTCACTTCTAAAGTTGTACAAGCCACCAAATTATCCGAGTTTCACTTAATACAAGCTGTAGGCTGTGAAGTGATGTTTTATGATTTACAATGTTTCCTGTTAGAAAAAGGGTTCTGAGGCTTGTGTGGAGACCATCCACACCCTGCTTAAAGTTCTAATAATTACCTTTAAAAAGTATAAACAGTGTAATAGGACTAGGAGGAACGTCAGAAAGTTCAATAGTATTAATTCCTTTTTTTAGTGAAACTGCCTTAAAATGAACTCATAGGTAAGTTTTCTACTCATTTTCAAAGAAAACACCTTTCCCAAGTAATGCTTCCTGACATGTCCAATTGGTTGAGAAGTTTCTGAGATGTCTTGCCTTGCATTATCTAATAATGATTTCAAAATTAAATAATAGTAGAGTTTGCATGTGATTTACATTTTTTTAAAAACAGGTTCCATCCCAATTCATCCCAACCAATATTCCCAGCTAAGTTTAGCATTATTTATTTATTTATTTATTTTTACTGCTTGGAAGGAGATAACAGTATTCATCCTGTTTATTCAACTCAAAAAAACTCTTTTTCCTTTTAAATAAATCTAGTGCTGGTAAAAATTTCTGACTCAGTAAATTTGGAAGGAGCTACCTCTTTCCACAAATAGATGAGCCCACATACTAGGTCTTCTGAGTGAACTAGTAAATTTCCATGTTGTCAGGAAACTAGGTGGAGTTTTTGTATATCCAAGTTCTGTGGCATAGGGACTTTTTAGGTTGAATATGGGGGAGTAGGCTCAGGTTCTGGTACTGAATAGCCCTCAAGCCACAAGGTATTTGGGGATTTCCCACTAGGTTGACCTAGTGCTGGGCACAGTGGGCACATCAGCTGGAGGGACTGCTGCAGGAACAGTGAGAGGTGCTTGCTGATAGGATCTCTGCCTTTTGATTAGGATGTTGTAAGTTTGGCTCAGTCTTGGTTTATAAACCAGGTTGAGATCATCACTGTTTCTCTTCACATTGGCTTCTAAGAGCTGTCATTAAATTTTGATTTCCACCAGGCATTCAGTTAAGCTAGAGCTGAACTACCCAACTTACTAGTTTTACTGGGGATTGTAACCCACACTTAATTTTTCCCTGTTTTGAAGCCGTGCTTATATCCGAAAGGCTTGTTTCTCAAAGGCACTAGTTGTCTTTCTGGGTTAGTTTGGCTTTCTTCAACAGTATTCTAGGGTCTTAGGGTACTCGCGGCGTCTCTCTCACTCTGGGTCTCTTTCTGCTAGCAGAGCGTGTCGCGTGTAACATGCTGATGGTGCCAGTAAGATCAGCCTTACCTGAAACCAGTGGAACTATTAGTTTAGCTGGTTTCTTCTTTCTATCTTTGGTCATCTGGACACCCTAACTATCTTTCAAATACCACCTAATAGGTTTGTTGAATATCTTACTTTGTTTTAATCAATAACAGACACTGTAAGTTTGGATGTACCTTTTTAAAAGGGACTTTTAAAACCTTAACCTTCAATGTGGATATCGGTCCCCCAAGTGGCAGAAATACCTTGGCAAAAAACTGAAATTAAAATGTTAATTTTAAGCCTCTGACTGAGGTTCGTTAATTTAAGCCATTTTTTCTTCTTTTCAAAAAGATGACACCTAATCAAAATCCCAACAATATTTTTAATTGAATTTCACAAACAGATTCTAAAATTCATGTGGAAGAGTGTAAAAAATTATGGGTAGAAACACAGAAAAAGGGGAAGAGGCTTTTCCAACCAGGTGTCAAAATACATGTTACAGCTCTGAAAATAAAATAGTTTGGTTTAGGTATAACAATAGGTAAATAACTAGATTTGAAAGAGATGAGGAAAATAACGTTTATGTAAGGGCCTTGATGCTTTCAGGAACAAAGTACTCTCTATAAAGGGAGGCAACCCCATTGGAAAACAAAGGGCAGGAGAGAGACAGTAGAGCTGACTAGGCTAGGAGCATGGGCTCTGGCGTGCCACAGAGCAGGTCGCACTCACTTGTTGTGTCTTTGGGATGGCGACTTGTCTTCCTCCTTCATAAATCTGGGAAACATCTCCTTCACAAGATTGTGAAGATGAAAGAATGCCACACATGTGAAACATTGAACATATAAACACACTTGTGTTTGATAAAAGTTACCTATGGTTTTATTTTCATTAACAAAGACCTTTAACTGGGAAGTGTTTCTGTTTTTATAATTTCTTAAATAAGTACTAGACATGAAGATTTCAGAAAGGCAACTTTATTTTTAAATCAGTTTCACTTGAGGGAGACAATTCTTCTCTTAGCAAAATGGACTGAAAAGTTAAGAACTTTGGATTATGCATGAAGAGTATCAAAGAAAGGTAGTACTGATTTCAGCTACCTTTTTCTTATTTACAGTGAGAATTTGAGCGATTTAATTGCTACAGTCAAGTTCGTAATTCTTACGGAATTAAGAAAAAGAAATGGGTTTGAATTTCAGCGGGAGAGATTTAGGTTAGATAAGAACTTTCGGGTTGTAAGGCTGCCAAACACATAAGAGGGACTCCTTTGTCACCACTAGGAAACCTTTCTGGCCTTCTGAGGTTATGTCAGGGCTCCTGGGAACCCATCGAGGAGCAGCTTTAACCTGGACTTCCAGCCTAATGATGGCGGTGTTGCTGGGATTCTGAATGCCGCTCTGTGTCGGTTCATCCTCCTGCTCACACAAGTAGAGTGTCCTGATACTCTCCCCCTATTTAGATAAGTAAATGAGGACACTACAGTATAGACAGTATGTATTTTAAATAATCTGTGAAATAATCACAGTGGTTCCCAAAAGAGATTATAAAACTCTTTAAACAGTTTATAGAGCTGTTTGAGCAAGAAGGCATGTTGAGTGGGAGGAAGGTTAACATAGCCGTGTTTCTGGTATGATGAGTGAGTTGATTCTTTTGAGTTTCTTTAAAATCAGGAATTACATAGTTATTTAAGATTTATCAAGAATAAGGTGATCATGTAAGAAAAGACCAGTAATTTTCTTGAGTTGTCTTTCAGAAGTTAACAGATTTATTTTTGGCTTCAGCTTTGTTTAACTAATTATGTCTGGTCATAAAGGGTAGGCATGTTGTAGAACAATAAACAATAGCCCTGGAGTCAGAGGGTGTTCAAATCTCAGGTCTGCCACTTTCTAGTTGAGAGGCCTCTGGCAAGCAGCTAACCTCTTTGGACCTCACTTTCTCTTTGGAAAGTGGAGAAATAGTCCCTACCTCATACAGCTGTTGTGAGCATTAAGTGAGGTAACGCACACAGAACTGTATGGCACAGAGAAGGTGCTGTGCATGGTAGCCATGCTGATGACAGTGATGGTCATGATGACAATAAGGATGCTTCGTTCTTCCCAGGGAATCATTATTTAAGCTGGGAAGTTATTTAAGCTAAAGAGTAAATTGGCATTACTTAAAAAAAGAAATTACATATGATAGTCCAAGGAAATAGGGTCCAAACAGTAGGTTCTTAATGTCACATCTGGATAACAGAAACACTTAGTTAAGAAAATTTTCTTTCTTCTTATATTCTCAACTGTTGAGTTGTATGTCAGTAGTTAAATCTTATTGATTTAAAGGGAAGTACACTACTTTTTTTTTTTGGTATCGTTAATCTACAGTTACATGTGCAACATTATGGTTACTAAACTCCCCACGTCATCAAGTCCCCCCCACATACCCCACTACAGTCACTGTCCATCAGCGCAGCAAGATGCCACAGAATCACTACTTGTCTTCTCTGAGTTGTACAGCCCTCCCTGTGCCCCCACACACACATTATGTCTGCTAATTATAATGCCCCCCTTTTCCCCCTGTCCCTCCCTTCCCACCCGTCCTCCCCAGTCTCTTTCCCTTTGGCAACCGTCAGTCCATTCTTGGGTTCTGTGAGTCTGCTGCTGTTTTTTCCTTCAGTTTTTTTCTTTGCTCTTATGCTCCACATATGAGTGAAATCATTGGATACTTGTCTTTTTCTGCCTGGCTTATTTCGCTGAGCATAATACCCTCTAGCTCCATCCATGTTGTTGCAAATGGTAGGATTTGTTTTCTTCTTATGGCTGAATAATATTCCATTGTGTATATGTACCACATCTTCTTTATCCATTCATTCATCTACTGATGGACACTTAGGTTGCTTCCATTTCTTGGCTATTGTAAATAGTGCTGCGATCAACATAGGGGTGCATATGTCTTTTTCAAACTGGGCTGCTGCAATCTTAGGGTAAATTCCTAGGAGTAGGATTCCTGGGTCAAATGGTATTTCTATTTTGAGTTTTTTGAGGAACCTCCAAACTGCTTTCTACAATGGTTGAACTAATTTGCATTCCCATTGGCAGTGTAGGAGGGTTCCCCTTTCTCCACATCCTCACCAACATTTGTTGTTGTTTGTGTTTTGGATGTTGGCCATCCTTACTGGTGTGAGGTGATATCTCCTTGTGGTCTTAATTTGCTTTTCTCTGATGATTAGCGATGAGCATCTTTTCATGTGCCTGTTGGCCATCTGAATTTCTTCTTTGGAGAAGTGTCTATTCAGATCCTCTGCCCATTTTTTAATTGGATATTTGGTTTTTGTTTGTTGAGGTGCGTGAGTTCTTTATATCTTTTGGATATCAACCCTTTATCGGATACGTCATTTATGAATATATTCTCCCATAGTGTAGGATGTCTTTTTGTTCTACTGATGGTGTCCTTTGCTGTACAGAAGCTTTTCAGCCTGATACAGTCCCACTTGTTCATTTTTGCTTTTGTTTTCCTTGCCTGGGGAGATATGTTCATGAAGAAGTCGCTCATGTTTATGTCCAAGAGATTTTTGCCTATGTCTTTTTCTAAGGCTTTTATGGTTTCATGACTTACATTCAGGTCTTTGATCCATTTTGAGTTCACTTTTTTAAAATCTTTTTTTAAAGTTTATTTTGATATCATTAATCTACAATTAAATGAGCAACATTATGGGGATTACACTACCCCCTTCATCAGGTCCCCCCTACCAACCCCATTACAGTCACTGTCCATCAGCATAGTGAGATGCTATAGAGTCACTACATGTCTTCTCTGGGTTGTACAGCCCTCCCCGTGCCCCCCTAACATTACATCTGCTAATTGTAATGCCCCTTTTCCCCCTTGTCCCTCCCTTCCCGCCCATCCTCCCCTGTCCCTTTCCCTTTGGTAACTATTAGTCCATTCTTGGGTTCTGTGAGTCTGGTGCTGTTTTGTTCCTTCAGTTTTTTTTAGTTCTTATGCTCCACATATGAGTGAAATCATTTGGTACCTGTCTTTTTCGGCTTGGCTTATTTCACTGAGCATAATACCCTCTAGCTCCATCCATGTTGTTGCAAATGGTAGGATTTGTTTTCTTCTTATGGCTGAATAATATTCCATTGTGTATATGTACCACATCTTCTTTATCCATTCATCTACTGATGGACACTTAGGTTGCTTCCATTTCTTGGCTATTGTAAATAGTGCTGCATAAACATAGGGGTGCATCTGTCCTTTTCAAATTGGGCTGCTGCATTCTTAGGGTAAATTCCTAGGAGTGGAATTCCTGGGTCAAATGGTATTTCTATTTTGAGTTTTTTGAGGAACCTCCATACTGCTTTCCACAATGGTTGAACTAATTTGCAGTCCCACCAGCAGTGTAGTAGGGTTCCCTTTTCTCCACATCCTCGCCAACATTTGTTGTTGTTTGTGTTTTGGATGTTGGCCATCCTCACTGGTGTGAGGTGATATCTCATTGTGGTTTTAATCTGCATTTCTCTGATGATTAGCGATGTGGAGCATCTTTTCATGTGCCTGTTGGCCATCTGAATTTCTTCTTTGGAGAAGTGTCTATTCATGTCCTCTGCCCATTTCTTAATTGGATTATTTGCTTTTTGTTTGTTGAGGTGCGTGAGTTCTTTATATATTTTGTATGTCAACCCCTTATCGGATACGTCATTTATGAATATATTCTCCCATACTGTAGGATGTCTTTTTGTTCTACTGATGGTGTCCTTTGCTGTACAGAAGCTTTTCAGCTTGATATAGTCCCACTTGTTCATTTTTGCTTTTGTTTCCCTTGTCTGGGGAGATATGTTCATGAAGAAGTCGCTCACATTTATGTCCAAGAGATTTTTGCCTATGTTTTTTTCTAAGAGTATTATGGTTTCATGACTTACATTCAGGTCTTTGATCCACCTTGAGTTTACCTTTGTGTATGGGGCTAGACAGTAGTCCAGTTTCATTCTCTTACATGTAGCTGTCCAGTTTCTCCAACACCAGCTGTTGAAGAGGCTGTCATTTCCCCATTGTATATCCATGGCTCCTTTATCATATGTTAATTGACTGTATATGTTTGGGTTAATGTCTGGACTCTCTATTCTGTTCCACTGGTCTGTGGGTCTGTTCTTGTGCCGGTACCAGATTGTCTTGATTACTGTGGCTTTGTAGTAGGGCTTGAAGTCTGGGAGTGTAATTCCTCCTGTTTTATTCTTCATTCTCAGGATTGCTCTGGCTATTTGGGGTCTTTTGTGGTTCCATATGAATTTTAGAACTATTTGTTCCAGTTTGTTGAAGAATGCTGTTGGTATTTTGATAGGGATTGCATTGAATCTGTATATTGCTTTAGGTAGTATAGCCATTTTGACAACATTTATTCTTCCTAGCCTATAGCATGGGATGAATTTCTATTTGTTAGTGTCCTCTTTAATTTCTCTTAGGAGTGTCTTGTAGTTTTCAGAGTACAGGTCTTTCACTTCCTTCGTTAGGTTTATTCCTAGGTATTTTATTCTTTTTGATGCAATTGTGAATGGAATTGTTTTTCTGATTTCTCTTTCTGTTAGCTCATCATTAGTGTATAGGAAAGCAACAGATTTCTGTGTGTTAATTTTGTATCCTGCAACTTTGCTGAAATCAGATATTAGTTCTAGTAGTTTTGGAGTGGAATCTTTAGGGTTTTTTATGTACAATATCATGTCATGTGCAAACAGTGACAATTTGACTTCTTCTTTTCCAATCTGGATGTCTTGTATTTCTTTGTTTTGTCTGATTGCCATGGCTAGGACCTCCAGTACTATATTGAATAACAGTGGAGAGAGTGGGCATCCCTGTCTTGTTTCCGATCTTAGATGAAAAGCTTTCAGCTTCTTGCTGTTAATTATGATGTTGGCTGTCGGTTTGTCATATATGGCCTTTATGATGATGAAGTACTTGCCCTCTGTACCCATTTTGTTGAGAATTTTTATCATGAATGGATGTTGAATTTTGTCAAATGCTTTTTCAGCATCTATGGAGATGATCATGTTGTGGTTTTTGTTCTTCTTTTTGTTGATGTGGTGGATGATGTTGATGGATTTTCGAATGTTGTACCATCCTTGCATCCCTGGGATGAATCCCACTTGATCAAGGTGTATGATCCTCTTGATGTATTTTTGAATTCGGTTTGCTAATATTTTGTTGAATGTTTTTGCATCTATGTTCATCAGGGATACTGGTCTGTAATTTTCTTTTTTGGTGAGGTCTTTGCCTGGTTTTGGTATTAGGGTGATTCTGGCTTAATAGAATGAATTTGGAAGTATTCCCTCCTCTTCTATTTCTTGGAAAACTTTAACAAGAATGGGTATTATTTCTTCTCTATATGTCTGATAAAATTCAGCGGTGAATCCATCTGGCCCAGGGGTTTTGTTCTTGGGTAGTTTCCTCATTACCGATTCAACTTCGTTGCTGGTAATTGGTCTGTTTAGGTTTTCTGTTTTTTCCTTGGTCAGTCTTGGAAGATTGTATTTTTCTAAGAAGTTGTCCATTTCTTCTAGGTTTTCCAGCGTTTTTAGCATATAGATTTTCATAGTATTCTCTAATAATTCTTTGTATTTTTGTGGGGTCCGTCGTGATTTTTCCTTTCTCATTTCTGATTCTGTTTATGTGTGTCGATTCTCTTTTTCTCTTAATGAGTCTGGCTAGGGGTTTATCTATTTTGTTTATTTTTTCAAAGAACCAGCTCTTGGTTTCACTGATTTTTTTCTATTGTTTTATTCTTCTCAATTTTATTTATTTCTTCTCTAATCCTTATTATGTTCCTCCTTCTTCTAGTGATTTTGGGTCTCATTTGTTCTTCTTTCTCCAATTTCAATACTTTTGACTTTAGACTATTCATTTGGGATTGTTCTTCCTTCTTTAAATAGGCCTGGATTGCAATATACTTTCCTCTTAGAACTGCCTTTGCTGTGTCCCACAGATGTTGGGGCTTTGTGCTGTTGTTGTCATTTGTCTCCATATATTTTTTGATCTCTGTTTTAATTTGGTCATTGATCCATTGATTATTTAGGAGCATGTTGTTAAGCCTCCATGTATTTGTGAGCCTTTTTGATTTCTTTCTAAAATTTATTTCTAGTTTTATACCTTGGTGATCTGAGAAGTTGGTTGATAGGATTTCAGTATTTTTGAAATTACTGAGGTTCTTTTTGTGGCCTAGTATGTGGTCTATTCTGGAAAATGTTCCATGTGCACTTGAGAAGAATGTGTATCCTGTTGCTTTTGGGTGTAGAGTTCTGTAGATGTCTGTTAGGTCCATCTGTTCTAGTGTGTTGTTCAGTGCCTCTGTGTCTTTACTTATTTTCTGTCTGGTTGATCTGTCCTTTGGAGTGAGTGGTGTGTTGAAGTCTCATAAAATGAATGCATTGCTGTCTATTTCCTCCTTTAATTCTGTTAGTATTTGTTTCACATATGCTGGTGTTCCTGTGTTGGGTGCATATATATTTATAATGGTTATATCCTCTTGTTGGAGTGACCCCTTTATCATTATGCAATGTCCTTCTTTATGTTTTGCTACTTTCTTCGTTTTGAAGTCTATTTTGTCTGATACAAGTACTGCAACACCTGCTTTTTTCTCCTTGTTGTTTGCATGAAATATCTTTTTCCATCCCTTCACTTTTAGTCTGTGTGTATCTTTGGGTTTGAAGTGAGTCTCTTGTAAGCAGCATAAAAATGGGTCTTGCTTTATTATCCATTCTATTACTCTGTGTCTTTTGATTGGTGCTTTCAGTCCATTTAAATTTAAGGTGATTATCGATAGATATTTACTTATTGCCATTGCCAGCTTTAGATTCGTGGTTAGCAAAGGTTCACGGGTGGCTTCTTTATTATCTAACAGTCTAACTTAACTGTCTTGTTAAGCTATTATAAACACAGTCTGATGATTCTTTATTTCTCTGCCTTCTTATTCTTCCTCCTCCATTCTTTATATGCTAGGTGTTTTATTGTGTACTCTTTTACGTTTTCTTTGACTGTTTTTATAGATAATTGATTTTATTTGTTGCCTTTAGTTAGTATTTGGATGGTCTGCTTTCTTTGCTATGATTTTATTTTCTCTGGTGACATCTTTTTAGTCTTAGGAGTGCTTCCCTCTAGAGTAGTCCCTTTAAGATATCCTGTAGAGGTGGTTTGTGGGAGGCAAATTCCCTCAACTTTTGCTTATCTGGGAATTGTTTAATCCCTCCCTCAAATTTAAATGATAATCGTGCTGCATATGGTATTCTTGGTTCAAGACCCTTCTGTTTCATTGCATTAAATATATTATGCCATTCTCTTCTGGCCTTTAAGGTTTTTGTGAAGTCTGAGGACAGTCTAATGGGTTTTCCTTTGTAGGTGATCTTTTTTATCTCTCTGGCTGCCTTTAATACTCTGTCCTTGTCTTTGATCTTTTCCATCTTAATTATTATATGTCTTGTTGTTGTCTTTCTTGGGTCCCTTGTGTTGGGAGAACTGTGGGCTTCCATGGTCTGAGAAACTATTTCGTTCCCCAGCTTGGGGAAATTTCCCTCAATTATGTCTTCAAAGACACTTTCTATCTCTTTTTCTCTCTCTTCTTCTGGTACTCCTATAATGCAAATATTGTTCTGTTTGGATTCGTCACACAGTTCTCTTAATATTCTTTCTAGAGATCCTTTTATCTCTCTCTGCCTCGGCTTCTCTGTACTCCTGTTCTCTGATTTGCATTCCATTAACAGTCTCTTGCACCTCATCCAGTCTGCTCTTGAGTCTGTCAGTCGATTGTTTCATTTCTGTAATGTCTCTCCTGACTTCCTCCCTTACTCTTGCATATTTCTCTGTAGGTCCATCAGCATGGTTATGACTTTTATTCTGAATTCTTTTTCAGGAAGATTGTTTAAATCTATCCCATCAGGCCCTCTCTCTGGGGTTGTCTGGGTGATCTTTGACTGGACCCTATTGTTCTGTCTTTTCATGGCAATAGAAGTGGTCACAGGCAGGTGCCACATGTGTCAGCTGGGAGAACAAAGTCCCTTCCTGCTTGTTGTTCTCCTTCCCCTTCTCTGCAGCCTGTGGTGGTTACCTGCACACCGGGAGGCAGTCTCTGGGTTAATCCCCTGAGCTGTCGTGTGCGGAGCTGCCCTCAGGCTAGTCTAGAGCACTGCGGGGTTTTTCAGCCATGCTGGGTGCGTTCTGCCGCCCTTGGTGCCTTCCAGACCTTGCTCTGTCTTCTGCGGCCCTTCCCAGGTGGCTGCGTGCCCGCTGGGAAGAGATTCTGTGTGGCTGCTGTGGGCGGGGCTGCTCTCTTGCTGGTCCACAGCTGTGGCGGGTCTGCCAGACTGTTTGCGGCGCCGGCTGGGGGCAACGAATGGCAGGCTGCTTATCGCCTTGAGGGGCTTTGGCAGGGTTGCTTTACCTGGCAGCCTGTTAGGGGGCCCAAAGTTCCTCAAGATTCCCAGCCTGTTGGGTTGAGTGCGCTGGGAAGATTTTGTTCCACTGTTGGGCCCTTGTCTCTTTAAGACTTTTAAAAAGGTGCCCACTTTTCTTTTGTCCCAGGGGAGCCAGCTGTGTGGACCTGCTCGCAGTCTCCATCTCAGATCCTGCCCTTCCGTTTCTCTCATCTCCAATACACCATGCGATGTGTGTCTGTGCTCCCGATGCAGATCACCAGGGCTAGTTATTTAGCAGTCCTGTGCTTCCACTCCCTCCCCACTCTGATTCTTTTCCTCCCCCTGGTGAGCTGGGGTCGGGGAGTGCTCGCGTCCTGCCAGGTTGCAGCTTTGTATCTTACATACTTCGTGAGGCGCTGAGTTCTCGTATATGTAGCTGTAGCCTGGCTGTTGTACTGTATCTTCTGATCTCTCTTTTAGGAATAGTTGTATTTGTTGTATTTTCACAAATATATATGGTTTTGGGAGGACATTTCCACTGCCCTGCTCACGCCGCCGTCTTTCTAGAATTCTCCCGGGAAGTGCCCTACTTTTAATGTCATGCCTATAGTTCCTATATGAACTAAAGTGTAGTATGATTTTTTTCTTATGTTGTGTAAATTGATATTATTTAAATTATTGGCATTATGGTATGATTTAAACTTTGCAATAGCTAAAAATGGGCTGTGATAATTACATTGTTCAAATACAGTGTGAATCTCTTGAAGAATGAATTTTTCAATACAGAAGTGGGCACAGAACTTAGCTTATGAAGAAATAATTATTTAAAATATGCATAACTCATTTTAGTCAAAGAAATGCATAAGCAAAATTAAGATGTTCTTAAACCTCTCAGGTTGGCAGAAATGGAAAAGATGACCACGGCTCAGTGTTGGTTCTCATGTAAATGGGGATGGTCAATTGGCACTCTCTCTCTCTAAAGCAATTTTGCAGTAAATAAAAAATTTAAGTGTGAGTAGCCTTTGACTCTGCAATTGCATGTCTCCAAGAATATAATAAGAAAATAGGGGAAAGAGTGCACAGTCTGTGATCTGGTATGTTCACTGCAGCATTGCCAAACATTCACCTAAAAAATGGAAGTCATCTGAACATCCATTAGTGGACACTGGTTTAAGACTGTGGCACTGTACAAAATGGAGTGTGCCAGGGCACTTAGTTTCAGAGGAACCTAAGTTCAAATCCTGGTTCCACCATGGCTAGCTATATGATATTGGGCAAGTTACTTATCCAGCTAAGTCACTTTGCTCTTTTCTAAATAGGAATATTAATGCCACACTTTTTAGGGTTTGTATGAGGATTAAGTGAGATGATACATGTAAAGCACAATGTGTAGCACAAAACAATTCAATAGTATGTTAGGAAATATTATTACCATGTGCTCCTTGGGGAAGATTTACTCGATCTATTTGTAATATCAAAGGATGTCTGCAAGATAGGGAAAAGGAAATTATAGTTTGCATGAATCCATTTATATGAAAACCTTTTGTGTGTGTGTGCTTATATATTCATTAAAATTTTGGGAGGTTATAACTAATTCACACTTAATAAGCACTCAGCTGGGTCTCATGTACTATTCCAAGTGCTTTTCCACATTTCAGTCAACAATTCTCTTAAAATTGGTTAATGTTTTAAGTGTTTGGAACAATACCCACACTTTGTAAACTACTTAATAAATGCTAGTTATTAATTCTCACATGCTGTCATTATCTCTGTTTTGTAGATAAGGACTCTGACACCCTGAGAGTTCGTAAGTGGCAGAGCCAGAATTTAAATCCAGGCAGTCTAACTCCAGTCTATCACCCAACAGTTTAAACTGGATATTATGGGAGGTAGGATTGTGAGGTCACTTTCACTTTGCAATTTATATGCTTCTGGATATTTTCAAATTTTTATATGAAACATATTTTACTTTCATAAATAGAAAAAGAGATATTTCCACGTTGGAAAGAAAACAAGTACATTTTTATGTTTTAGAAACTTTATCTCACCTGTGGCAAATTCTGGAGATCTGAATGTGCGCACACTGTGTTTGCCCGCGTGCTCAGGCACTCTGGACAAGGAGTGCCGTGATCCACATTGGGTGGAAGGTTTTGAGAACCTTCCTTTGGGCATATTTTTTTATAAGGAAATAACTATAGACAGAGGTTGGGTTAAATTTACATCACTTACTACACTTCTTTTTTTTTTTTTAGGAGTTGTCCTATCTCTTTCTTTTCTTATTTATTTTTATTTTTTTTATTTTTTATTTTTTATTTTTTTATAATTTATTTTAGTATCATTAATCTACAATTACATGTGCAATATTACGGTTATTAAACTACCCCTTCATCAGGTCCCCCCCACCAACCCCATTACAGTCCCTGTCCATCAGCGTAGTGAGATGCTATAGAATCACTACTTGTCTTCTCTGAGTTGTACTGCCCTCCCCGTGACCCCCCAACATTACATCTGCTAATCGTAATGCCCCTTTTTCCCTCTTATCCCTCCCTTCCGCCCATTTTCCCCAGTCCCTTTCCCTTTGGTAACTATTAGTCCGTTCTTGGGTTCTGTGAGTCTGCTGCTGTTTTGTTCCTGCAGTATTTTTTCTTTGTTCTTATACTCCACATATGAGTGAAATCATTTGATACTTGTCTTTTTCGGCTTGGCTTATTTCACTGAGCATAATACCCTCTAGCTCATCCATGTTGTTGCAAATGGTAGGATTTGTTTTCTTCTTATGGCTGAATAATATTCCATTGTGTATATGTACCACATGTTCTTTATCCATTCATCTACTGATGGACACTTAGGTTGCTTCCATTTCTTGGCTATTGTAAATAGTGCTGCGATAAACATAGGGGTGCATATGGCTTTTTCAAACTGGGCTGCTGCATTCTTAGGGTAAATTCCTAGGAGTGGAATTCCTGGGTCAAATGGTATTTCTATTTTGAGGTTTTGAGGAACCTCCATACTGCTTTCCACAATGGTTGAACTAATTTGCAGTCCCACCAGCAGTGTAGGAGGGTTCCCTTTTCTCCACATCCTCGCCAACATTTGTTGTTGTTTGTGTTTTGAATGTTGGCCATCCTCACTGGTGTGAGGTGATATCTCATTGTGGTTTTAATCTGCATTTCTCTGATGATTAACGATGTGGAGCATCTTTTCATGTGCCTGTTGGCCATCTGAATTTCTTCTTTGGAGAAGTGTCTATTCATGTCCTCTGCCCATTTCTTAATTGGATTATTTGCTTTCTGTTTGTTAAGGTCATGAGTTCTTTATATATTTTGGATGTCAACCCTTCATCAGATACATTTTTTATGAATATATTCTCCCATACTGTAGGATGTCTTTTTGTTCTACTGATGGTGTCCTTTGCTGTACAGAAGCTTTTCAGCTTGATATAGCCCCACTTGTTCATTTTTGCTTTTGTTTCCCTTGCCCGGGGAGATATGTTCATGAAGAAGTCGCTCATGTTTATGTCAAGAGATTTTTGCCTATGTTTTTTTCTAAGAGTTTTATGGTTTCATGACTTACATTCAGGTCTTTGATCCACCTTGAGTTTACCTTTGTGTATGGGGTTAGACAGCAGTCCAGTTTCATTCTCTTACGTGTGGCTGTCCAGTTTTGCCAACACCAGCTGCTGAAAGAGGCCGTCATCTCCCCATTGTATATCCAAGGCACTTTTATCAAATATTAATTGACTGTATATGTTGGGTTAATGTTTAGTTTTCTATTCTGTTCCACTGGTCTGTGGGTCTGTTTTATGGCCTGCGGTGTCTTAATTACTGTGGCTTTGTAGTAGAGCTTGAAGTCAGGAGTGTAATTCCCCTGTTTTATTCTTCCTTCTCAGGATTGCTCTGGCTATTCGGGGTCTTTTGTGGTTCCATATGAATTTTAGAATTATTTGCTCTAGTTCATTGAAGAATGCTGTTGGTATTTTGATAGGGATTGCATTGAATCTGTAGATTGCTTTAGGCAGGATGGCCATTTTGACAATATTAATTCTTCCTAGCCAAGAGCATGGGATGAATTTCCATTTATTAGTGTCCTCTTTAATTTCTCTTGAGAGTGTCTTGTAGTTTTCAGGGTATAAGTCTTTCATTTCCTTGGTTAGGTTTATTCCTAGGTATTTTATTCTTTTTGATGCAATTGTGAATGGAATTGTTTTCCTGATTTCTCTTTCTGTTAGTTCATCATTATTGCATAGGAAAGCAACAGATTTCTGTGTGTTAATTTTGTATCCTGCAACTTTGCTGAATTCAGATATTAGTTCTAGTAGTTTTGGAATGGAATCTTTAGGGTTTTTTATGTACAGTATCATGTCATCTGCAAATAGTGACAATTTGA
>JAVSCE010011117.1:0-82591 GCA_032199065.1 Smutsia gigantea
AAAAGAAAAAACAAAACAACACAAAAAAAATGCCCACCGGATGTAGATTCTGTGGGAATGCTCTAGGTGGCGCTATTGCCCCACTATTCCACAGCTGTGACTGTGCCGCTCCGCAGGGCACTTTATCGCTCTGGCAGGGGTGGGAACGAATAGGAGGCTGTTGATCCCAGTGAGAAGGGTTAAGTATGGCTACGCTTCCTCAGTTGCCAGCTAAGGCGTCTGAAACTCCCCAGGACTCCCAGCCTGCTGGGCTGAGTGTGCTGGGGCGATCCGGCTCCTCCGCTGGGCTCCTGTCTCTTTAAGACCGCTGAGGAAAGCGCGCACTTTTTTTTTCCTTCCCGGAGCCAGCTGCAAGCCCCCTGGCGCGTTCCCTGCTCAGATCCTGCTGCTCTGTCTCTCCAATCTCCGCTGCACTGCACAATGTGGGTCAGCGCTCCCCGCGCAGATCCCCGGGGCTGGCTACTTCGCGGGGTGCACTTCCACTCCCTCCCGGCTCTGAATCCTCTCCTCCCGCCAGTGCGCTGGGGTGGGGGAGGGCTCGGGTCCCGCCGGGTCGCGGCTCCGTATCTTACCCGCCTCTTGGGGTGCCGAGTCCTCTCGGGTGTCGCTGCACGCTGTGCGCTTTCCTGTGTATTCTCGTCTCTCTTCTAGGAATAGATGTATTTTCTGTGTTTTCCTAGATAAATATAGTGTTGGGAGGAGATTTCTGCCGCCCTGCTCACACCGCCATCTTCCCGGAAGTTGCTCTTGATTATTGATCATAAGAGGGCCTAAGCAAAAAATTTCTTAAGCAAAACATGTCATCATTACTTTAAACAAAATTTGAAGGGTATACGCTTATGAGCAAAGGTGTCATCTTCATCACAAAGAACAATATAACACATCTAGTTATTTCCATAAAAAAGGTTGAAATATGGTCATAATAAATCACTTTTCCACAAACATTTTCCTAGGTTGGTGCTAAACTGTAAGATATGCATGATAAGTTAAACAATACGTATTTTTTAGTGCTCTGCCCTTTATAATTATAATGACTAGTATAAGTAAAGAAACTGTCTTTATACTTACTCAGCCTTCTAAATATTTGGTGTAAAGATAGAGGTGGTTGAACTCAATATTCCTAACCTTAAACTAGTTTAACCAAAACTCAAATAATATATACATATATGGAGTCATATAGATTTTTAAGAATCACATGATTCTTTATTGGTTTTTTTTAATTTTGGGGGTTTCTCCATTTCTATTCAATATATGCTGTCTGAGAAACTGTTATATTGTCTGTCACCCAAGGCCATACACTATTATCATTTAAGCAGAAAATACAATAATAACAATACAAAGAAAAATAATTGTGAGGGGTGAGGATCAGGGGAAGCCAGGAAACAGAATTTATATACTTTTTTATAAAGCATTTCAGAAATTTTCATAACAATACTGAGTTACCATGGAAGTAGAGGAAATGTTGTTCGTGGTTAGATAACTGGCTTAAAAACAAAGGTAAGGTCACAATGTTGCTCATGTGAAACCTTCATAAAATTGTATATCAATGATACCTTAATTAAAAAAACAACAAAAAAACAAAGGTAAGGTTAAACAGGCACTTCTTTAGAAGGAAGAAGTGTTAACAGTGGGGAGCTCTGGGGATCATCCTTGGATAGTTCTTATTTAATTGCTTTTATACAAAACATGAACATATACTAAAGTGAAACCTAAAGTTGCAGAGTTCAATGCTGGGAGATTCGTTGCTTTAGTCAAATTCCTTCATTTTGCAGATAGAAAAACAAAATCTACGCATGGAGACTTAGTCCAAGTGACAGAGACAGCAGGCGACACGGCCTGATTCTCAGACAACGGGCTTCCTCTGCGACCCTGCCTGTCTTCATTAGCAGATGTTGTGACAATG
The DNA here is from genome assembly GCA_032199065.1 of Smutsia gigantea. NCBI lineage: Eukaryota > Metazoa > Chordata > Mammalia > Pholidota > Manidae > Smutsia > Smutsia gigantea. Next base: position 1,904 of record JAVSCE010011117.1, read on the forward strand.
ACACTGGGCCAAGAGGACAGTTAAGTACTGCAGGGAGATTTCGCAAAGTTTTCTGAGTTGAGCAAGCCTATATGTCAGATGAGATTCAATGTGGGAAGTATAAGTGAGTACGTGAAGAAGACATAATCCAAACTCTAGTCACAAGTTTAGAAGCTTTGATGATCAATTACAGGAAATTTGTCTATATTTAATGCTTCCTCTGATCCATGTGCTGCAGTTGTATTGAAAGGCCTTTGCTCATTGTATCAGGGAAAAAGTGTGAATGAAATAGAAAACATTCTACCATTGTGCAAAACCACAGTGGAAAATTGGAAAGTTGTACTGAATTTTAGCCAAAACCTAAAAAGGGATTGAATAGCTAGATTGAGAGAATGCCAAATAAATTGGTTGTAAGGAAAGAACGACTTCAATGGGAGGACTGACTGACCAAAGCAAATTTAGGACAGAGCGGGAAAAATACTACAGTATGTCTTAGTCTCTTCAGGCTGCTATAACAGAATAACAGAGACTTGGTGGCTGATAAAGAACAGAAATTTATTTCTTATTGTTCTGCAGGCTGAAAGTCCAAGATCAAGGTAGGATCCCAATTTCTGGTTCATAGATGGCCATCTTATCCCTATAACCTTATATGGCAGAAAGGGGAGGGATCCCTACAGAGTCTCTTTAATAAAGGAACTAATCCCATTCATGAAGTCTCTACTCTTATAACATAATCACTTCCCAAAGTCCCCTCCTAACACCATCACATTAGGGATTAGATTTAAACACGAATTGGAGGGGAGGATACAGTACAAAACACAGTAAAAAATGAAACAGAAAAAGAGTGGAATTAAAAAGACTGATATGCATCATTATCATAAGCAAACAATCACAGCATTATTTACAATAGCCAAGATGTGGAAGCAACCTAAATGTTCACTGATAGATGAATGGATAAAAAAGATATGGTACATATATGCAATGTTATATATACATACATACAATATTATTCAGCCATTAAAAAGAAACAAATCTTGTCATTTGCACCAGTGTGGATGGACCTAGAGGGTATTATGCTAAGTAAAATCAGACAGAGAAAGACAAATGCCATGTGATTTAACTTACATGTGGAGTTTAAAAAAATGAACAAACAAAACAGAAGTAGACTCATAGACACAGAGAACAAACTGATGGTTGCCATGTTCAAAGAGTGCACCACCATTAAACCAGACTTAAAGGAAATGTTAGAGGGACTGCTTTAAGAGAAAAAGAAAAAGCCATAAGTCAAAGCAAGAAAATTATGCGAAGAAAAAATTTCACTGATAAAGGCAAACATATAGCTAAGGTAATAGATCAAGCTAGTATAAAGATTAAAAGACAATAGCAATAAAATCAATCACCTTTAAAAATTAGTTAAGAGAATCACTAAATATAAAGGTGTGAAAGAAGACATCATATTTACATGAAACATGGAGTAGGGGGAATACAATATCTAGTGTTGTTAGAACACATTCAAACTTAAGTGACCATCAACTTAACACAGGCTGCTATAGATGTAAGAGGTCATATATAAACTGGTAACCACAAACAAAAAATCAATACCGGATAAACAAAAACTGAAGACGTACCATAACACTAAATATAGTCATCATGCACAAGGGAAAAAAGCAAAAGAAGAAAGGAACAGAGAAGAATGGCAAAAAACAACAAGAAAACACTTAACGAAATAGCATTAAGTACATACCTATCAAAAATTACCTTAAATGTAATTAGACTAAATGCACCAATCAAAAGACAGAATTACTAAATGATAAAAGAGCAACACTCAACTGAATGCTCCTTGGAAGAGACTCATTTCAGACCTAAAGACATACACAGACTTATTGAAAGTGAAAGGATAGAAAAAGATATTCCATGTGAATAATAATAAAAACAAAAGCTGGAGTAGCAGTATTTTTATCAAAAACGTTAAGACTTTAGAACAAGGAGTGTAACAAGACACAAAGAGGGACAATATATAACAATTAAGGGCTCAATCCAGCAGGAATATATAACAATTGTAAATATCAACACACTCAACAGACAATTCCTAAATATATAAAGCAAATATTAACAGACATAAAGGAAGAAATTGACAGCAATATAATAATAGAAGGGGACTCTAACACCCAACTTACATTAACATAGATTGTCCAGACAAAATAAATAAAGAAACAGTGGTTTTGAAAGACACACTGGACCAAATATACTTAATAGATATACATGGAATACTACACCCAAAAACAGCCAATACACATTCTTTACAGGTGCACTTGGGACATTCTCTAGTTTAGATGACGTGTTAGACCACAAAACAATTCTCAATAAATTTAAGAAGAAAGAAATCATATCTAGCATCTTTTCTAACCAGAACAGTATGAAACTAGAAATCAATTACAAGGAAAAAACTGGCATAAACACAAATAAGTGGAGGCTAAACAGAATGCTACTGAACAACCAATGGGTCAAAGAAGAAGTCAAAGAGGAAATTAAAAACACTTGGAGAATAATGTAAACAGAAACACAATGGTTTGAAATATTTTGGATGCAGAAAAAGCAGTTCTAAAAGGAACTATGTAGCAATAGAGGCCTATCTCAAGAAACAAGAAAAATCTCAAATAAACAATCTAAACTTACACCTCAAGGATCAAGAAAAAGAAGAACCAAAACTAATGTTAATAAAAGGAAGAAAATAATAAAAATCAAAGCAAAATGAAATGGACACAATTCAGTCAAAAGCTTGGAGATTCAAGATGGTGGCATGAGAGGTGAGACAGAGAACTCCTCCCAAAACCACATATAATAGGAAAGTATAGTTAATACAACTAATCCTAAAAGAGCAACAGGAAAGAAGGCTGCACCAGACTGCATATACCTGTAGAACAGAGCAGACCTCAAGAAATAGAGTAACATACCAAAGCCTTGATCTGGCAGGACCCAGGCCCTTCCCCCACATCTCACCAAAGGGAGGAAGAGAAACAGAGTGGGAAGAGGGTGGAAACCTACGAATGCTGAACATCCAGACCTGGAGATCTGCTTTGAGAGCACCAACCAACATTGCATGGTGCTCTGGAGATTAGTGGGGTTGGAAAGTCAAGACAGGCAGAATAGTTGGAGAGACAGAGACTCCAGCCATTTGCAAGGGACAGGGATCCACATCTGGCTGCTCTGGGACAAAGGAAAGACAAGCAGTCTGAGAGGCTTCCTAGCAGCAAGAGGGCTGCTGAAGTGGCGGGCCTTGCACAGAGTTTGCTGCGTGGGAGAAGGTATAGGAGGACAAGGTTGTCTGGGCACGCTCTGCCCAGAAGGTTAGGAACTCTCAGGAGCTTCAGGCACTCCATCCCCCTGGCTGGCTACACAGCTCTGAGGCCCCCCACTGTGATACGGAGCTGGCTGCTCCTTCCTCCTGGCCTGCCGGCACCAGCTCGCAAACCGGCAGTCCTTGCCTTGGCAGGAAGCCAGCCAGAGGGAGGCCCCACCTATGGCAGCTACAGATGCAAAGCACAGAGGCTTAGACCTGTGTGCTCGGCCAGCTGGTTCTGACAGTAGACACAGGCATAGAAGCGGGGAAGCAAGAAACACCTCTATCTTCCCCCCAGGAAGGAGCGCCACTTCCCTGGGACCCCTGACATCACTTCAGGGGCTGAGCACCTCCAGAGGCAAGAGGTTCTGGGCACTAGAGGGTGCCACATAAAAATATGAAATGTCAAAGGAACCAGGTTCAGACAAAAATCTCACAAACACCAGAAAAAGGGACAAACAAAACTGAACTCACAAAACTTCCTGATAGAGTGTACAACAAAAGCCATAAAGATGCTCATGGGGGTACAGAAAAATATTCAAAAACAGAGGAATGAATTCCAATCAGAGATCCAATCATTATGGAACAAAGTATCAGAAATGAAACATACAATGGAGGGATTTAAAAACAGGTTCGATGTAGTAGAAAAGATGATAAATGGAATAGAAATTAGAGAAGAGGAATATAAAGAAGCTGAGGCACAGAGAGAAAAAAGGATCTCTAATGATGAAAGAATATTGAGAGAACTGTGTTACCAATCAAACGGAACAATATTCGCATTATAAGGGTACCAGAAGAAGAGAAAGAAAAAGGGACAGAAAGTGTCTCTGAGGAGGTAATTGCTGAAAACTTCCCCAATCTGAGGAAGGAGATAGTCTCTCAGGCCATGTAAGTGCACAGATCTCCCAACACAAGGGATCCAAGGAAGAAAACACCAGAACATATAATAATTAAAATGGCAAAGATCAAGGATAAGGACAGACTTTTAAAAGCAGCTAGAAAGAGAAAAAAGATCACATATAAAGGAAAACCCATCAGGCTATCATCAGACTCAACAGAAATCTTACAGGCCAGAAGGGAGTGGCATGATATATTTAATGCAATGAAGCAGAAGGGCCTCGAACCAAGAATACTATATCTGGAAAGATTATCCTTTAAACTTGAAGGAGGGATTAAACAATTTTCATATCAGCAAAAGCTGAGAGAATTTACCTGCCACAAACCATCTCTACAGTGTATTTTGGAGGGACTGTTATAGATGGAAGCGTTCCTAAGGTTTAATAGGTGTCACCAGAGGTAATAAAAGCACAGTAAAGAAAGTAGAACAGTTAATTACTAAGCAAATGCAAAACTAAATAAACTACCCCAAAGTCAATCAAGCGATAGACAAAGAGTACAGAATACGATACCTAATATACAAAGAATAGAGGAGGAAGAAAAAGAACCTTTAGATTGTTTTTGTAATAGCATATTAAGAGAGACAAGTTAGACTCTTAGATACTAAAGAATTTAACCTTGAACCTTTGGTAACCACAAATCTAAAGCCTGCAGTGTCAATAAGTACCTATCTATTAATAATCATTCTAAATGTAAATGGTCTGAATGCACCAATCAAAAGACACAGAGTTACTGAATGGATAAAAAAAACAAGACTCATCTTCATGCTGCCTACAAGAGATACACTTCAAACCCAAAGACATACACAGACTAAAAGTGAAGGGATCAAAAAGATATTTCATGCAAGCAATAGGGAGAAAAAAGCAGGAGTTGCAGCACTTGTATCAGACAAAACAGACTTCAAAACAAAGAAAGTCACAAGAGACAAAGAAGGACATTACATAATGATAAAGGGGTCAATCCAACAAGAAGATATAACCATTATAAATATCTATACACCCAACACAGGAGCACCTACATATGTGAAATAAACACTAACAGAATTAAAAGGGGAAATAGAATGCAATGCATTCAATCTAGGAGACTTTAACACTCCACTCACTCCAAAGGAGAGATCAATCAGACAGAAAATAAGTAAGGAGACAGAAGAACTGGAAAACACATTAGAACAGATGGACCTAACAGACATCTACAGAACTCTACACCCAAAAGCAGCAGAATACACATTCTTCTCAAGTACACATGGAACATTTTCAAGAATAGATCATATACTAGGCCACAAAAAGAGCCTTAGTAAATTAAAAAAGATTGAAATTGTACCAAGCAGTTTCTCAGACCACAAAGGAATGAAACTAGAAATAAATTTCACAAAGAAAATAAAAAAGCCCGCAAACACATGGAGGTTTCACAACATGCTCCTAAATAATCAATGGATCAATGAGCAAATAAAAACAGAGATAAAGCAATATATGGAGACAAATGAAAACAATAATTCAACACCACAATATCTGTGGGACACAACAAAGGCCATGCTAAGAGGGAAGTATATTGCAATAAACGCCTACCTAAGGAAAGAAGAAAAATCCCCAAAACCACATGATCATCTCCATAGATGCTGAAAAAGCATTCAACAAAATTCAACATCAATCCATGATAAAAACTCTCAACAAAATGGGTATATAGGGCAAATACCTCAACATAATAAAGGCCATATATAACAAACCCACAGCCAACATCATACTTAACAGCAAAGAGCTGAAAGCTTTTCCTTTAAGATCGGGAACAAGACAAGGATGCCCACTCTCCCCACTTTTATTCAACGTAGTTCTGGAGGTCCTGGCATGGCAATCAGACAAAACAAAGAAATAAAAGGCATCCAGATTGGTAAGAGAAAAGTCAAACTGTCACTGTTTGCAGATGACATGATATTGTACATAAAATACCCTAAAGAATGCACTCCAAAACTACTAGATATAATATCTGAATTCAGCAAAGTTGAGGGATACAAAATTCATACACAGATATCTACTGCATTCCTATACTCTAACGATGAACTAGCTGAACTAGAAATCAGGAAAACAATTCCACTCACAACTACTTCAAAAAGCATAAAATAACAAGGAATAAACCTAACCACAAGGAAGTGAAAGACCTATACTTTGAAAACTACAAGACATTCATGAGAGAAACTGAAGAAGATTCCAATAAATGGAAACACATCCTGTGCTCATGGATAAAAAGAATTAATATTGTCAACATGGCCATCCTGCCTAAAGCACTCTACAGATTCAAAGCAATCCCTATGAAAATACAAAAAGCATTCTTTAACGAACTAGAGAAAATAGTTCTAAAATTCATATGGAACCACAAAAGACCCCGAATAGCCAAAGCAATGCTGAGAAGGAAGAATAAAATGTGTGTGGGGGAATTATGTTCCCCGACTTCAAGATCTACTACAAAGCCACAGTAATCAAGACAATTTGGTACTGGTATAAGAACAGACCCATAGCCCAATGGAACAGACAAGGTAGCCCAGATATATACCCAGCCATATATAGTCAATTAATATATGATGAAGGAGCCATGGATATAGAATGGGGAAATGACAGCCACTTCAACAACTGGTGTTGGCAAACCTGGACAGGTACATGAAAGAGAATGAACCTGGATTATTGTCTATCCCCATAAACAAAAGTAAACTCAAAATGGATGAAAGACATGAATGTAAGTCATGAAACCATAAAACTCTTAGAAAAAACATAGGCAAAAATCTCTTGAATAGAAACATGAGCAACTTTTTCCTGAACACATCTCCTCAGGCAAGGGAAACAAAATAAAAAATGAACAAATGGGACTACATCATGCTAAAAAGCTTCTGTACAGCAAAGAACACCATCAGCAGAACAAAAATGCATCATACAGTATGGGAGATATATTTGTAAACAACATATCCAACAAGGGGTTAACATCCAAAATATATAAAGAACCCACAGACCTCAACACCCAAAAGCAAATAACCCTATTAAAAAATGGGCAGAAGATATGAACAGACAGTTCTCCAAAGAAGAAATTCAGATGGCCAAAAGGCACATGAAAATATGCTTCACATCACTAATTACCAGGGAAATGCAAATTAAAACCACAATGAGATATCACCTCACACCAGTTAGGATAGCCGACATAGAAAAGACTAGGAACAACAAATGCTGGCGAGGATGCAGAGAAAGGGGAACCTTCCTATATTGCTGGTGGGAATGTAAGCTAGTTCAACCCACTGTGGACAGCAATATGGGGGGGTCCCTCTAAAAACTAAAAATAGAAATATCATTTGACCCGGGAACTCCACTCCTAGGAATTTTTCCAAAGAAAACAACTTCTCTGATTGGAAAAGATACATGTACCCTTCTGCTTATCGCAGCACTGTTTACAATAGCCAAGATATGGAAGCAACCTAAGTGTCCATCAATAGATGAATGGATACAGAAGATGTGGTACATATACACAATGGAATACTATTCAGCCATAAGAAAGAAAGACATCCTACCATTTGAAACAACATGGATGGAGCTAGAGGGTATTATGCTCAGTGGAATAAGTCAGGTAGAGAAAGACAAATACCAAATGATTATCATAATTTTGTTATTACAACAAAGAAGCAAAACTGAAGGAACAAAATAGCAGCAGACTCACAGACTCCAGGAAGGGACTTGTGTTTACCAAAGGGAAGGGTATGGGGGAGAGCAGATGGGTAGGGAGGGAGACGGGGTTTGTGAGGTGTCATGATTGGTGTTCATGTTGTGTGTGGGGTCACGGGAAGACAGTGTAGCTCAGAGAAGACAAATAGGGACTCTGTGGCATCTTACTACACTGATAGTCAGTGACTATAATGGGGTATGGGGAGGGACTTGATAATAAGGGTGAATGTAATAACCACATGTTTTTCTTGTCAAACCTTCATAGGAGTGTATATCAATGATACCTTAATTAAAAAAATGAAATGGACACTAAAATGGTACAAAAGATCAATGAAATTAAGCTGATTCTTTGAAAAGATAAAAAAAGAAATTGATAAATCTTTAGCTAGACTCATCAAGAAAAAAAGAGAGGAATCAAATAGAAAAATCAGAAATGAAGGAAGTTACAATAGACACCACAGAAATGAAAATAATTAAATTAATAAGAAAAATTATATAAAACAAATTGGACAAGGTAGAAGAAATGGATAAATTACTACAAATATTCAATCTTCTAAGACTGACCCAGGAAGAAACAGAAAAATCTGAACATACAGATTACTAGTAATTAAGTTGCAGCAGTACTAAAAAAAAAATAGTTCCTAACAAACAAAATTCCAATACCAGACAGCTTCACAGATGAATTCTAGCAAACATCCAAAGAAGAGCTAATACATATCCTCCTCAAACTACTCCAAGAAATTGAAGAGGAAGGAAAGCTTCCAATTTATTCTACAAGGCCAACATCACCTCTATACCAAAACCAGACAAAGACACTACAAAAAAAAAAGAAAGAAAATTACAACCTAATATCCCTGATGAACACAGATACAAATATCCTTAACAAAATATTAACAAACCAAATTCAGAAACACATTAAATAGATAATTCCTCACAACCAAGTGGCATTTATTCCAGGGATGCAAGGATGATACAATATTTATAAATCAATCAAGGGGAAATACCACATTAACAAAAAGAAGATTAAAAACCATATGATCATTTCACTAGATGTTGGAAAAGCATTTCACAAAATTATCCATTCATTATAAAATCTCTCAACAAAATGGGTATAGAGGGCACATATCTCAATATAATAAAGGCCATATATGACAAACCCACAGCTAACATCATATTCACAGGCAAAAGGCTGAAAGCAATATGAGCTGGGAAGATGGCGGCATGAGCAGGGCAGTGGAAATCTCCTCCCAAAACCATATATATTTGTGAAAATACAACAAATACAACTGTCCCTAAAAGAGGGACCAGAAGATACAGTACAACAGTCAGACTACAGCTAAATCTGCAAGAACTCAGCACCTCATGAAGCGGGTAAGATACAAAGCCATGACCCAGTGGGACCCGAGCACTCCCCCACGCCAGCCAACCGGCGGGAGGAAAGGAATAAGAGTGGGGAGGGAGTGGAAGCACAGGCCGACTAAATAACCAGCCCTGGTGATCTGCACCGGGAGCACAGACACACATCACATGGTGTACTAGAGATTAGAGAAACAGAAGGGCAGGATCCGAGACGGGGACGGCACGTGGGTCCCCTCAGCTGGCTCCCTTGGGACAAAATAAAAGCGGGCACTGTTTTAAAAGTCTTAAAGAGACAAGGGCCCAACAGTGGAACAAAATCGTCCCAGCACACAACCCAGCAGGCTGGGAATCTTGAGGAACTTTGGGCCCCGTATCTGGCTGCTGGGTAAAGCAGCCCCAAATCTCATCACAGGGATAAGCAGCCTGTCATTTGTTCCCCCATGGCCAGTGCCACAAAGGGTCTGGCGGAACCACCAGAGCTGCAGAACAGCAGGAGAGCGGCCCTGCTCACAGCAACCACACAGAATCTCCTCCTGGCGAGGGAGCAACTAACCAGAAAGGGCCACAGAACCCAGACCAAGGTCTGGAAGGCACCAAGGGGAGCAGAACACACCCGGCGTGACTCCAAACACTCACAGTGCCATAGGCCAGGCTGAGGGTGGCCCTGCACACAGGCAGCTTAGGGGATTATCCCAGAGACTGCCTCCCGGTGTGCGGGCAACCAGCCCAGGTTCCGGAGAAGGGCAAGAACAACAACAAGCAGGAAAGGACTTTTTTCTCCCAGATGATACACATGACACCCACCAGTGACCATGTCTTTCGCGATGAAAAGACAGAGGAATACGGTCCAGACAAGATCACCCAGACGACCCCAGAGAGAGGGGCTGATGGGATAGATTTCAAATCTTCCTGAAAAAGAATTCAGAATAAAAGTCATAACCATGCTGATGTATCTACAGAGAAATATGCAAGAGGTAAGGGAGGAAGTCTGGAGAGACAATGCAGAAATAACACAAGCGACTGACGGGCTTAAGAGCAGACTGGACGAGGGGCAAGAGACTGTTAATGGAATAGAAATCAGAGAACAGGAGTACAGAGAAGCTGAGGCAGAGAGAGATAAAAGGATCTCTAGGAATGAAAGAGTATAAAGAGAACTGTGTGACCAATGCAAACAGAACAATATTCACATTATAGGAGTACCAGAGGAAGAAGAGAGAAAAATGGATAGAAAGTGTCTTTGAAGAAATAATTGCTGAAAAATACCCCAAGCTGGGGAAGGAAACAGTTTCTCAGACCATGGAAGCCCACAGATCTCCCAACACAAGGGAACCAAGGAAGACAACACCAAGACACATAAAAATTAAAATGGCAAAGATCAAAGACAAGGACAGAGTATTAAAGGCAGCCAGGGAGACAAAAGAGATCACTTACAAAGGAAAACCCATCAGAGTATCATCAGACTTCTCAACAGAAACCTCACAGGCCAGAAGAGAATGGCATGATATATTTAATGTAATGAAACAGAAGGGCCTTGAACCAGAATACTGTATCCAGCACGATTATCATTTAAATTTGAGGAAGGGATAAAGCAATTCCTAAACAAGCAAAAGTTGAAGGAATTTGCCTCCCACAAACCACCTCCACAGGATATTTTAAAGGGACTGCTCTAGATGGAAGCACTTCTAAGGCGAAAAAGAGGTCACCAGAGATAATAAAATCAGAGCAAAGAAAGCAGACCATCCAAATACTAACTACAGGCAAAAAGTAAAATCAACTATCCACAAAAACAGTCAAAGGAACATAAAAGAGTACAGAATAAAACACCTAGCAAATAAAGAATGGAGGCGGAAGAATAAGAAGGGAAAGAAATAAAGAATCATCAGATTGTATTTATAATAGCTTAACAAGAGAGTTAAGATAGTAAAGAAACTACCCTTGAACCTTTGGTAACCACGAATCTAAAAGCTGGCAACGGCTATAAGTACATATCTATCAATAATCACCTTAAAGTAAACGGACTGAATGAACCAATTGAAAGACACAGAGTAATAGAATGGATAAAAAAGCAAGACCCATCTATATGCTGCTTACAAGAGGCTCACTCAAACCCAAAGATATACACAGACTAAAAGTGAAGGGATGGAAAAAGATATTTCATACAAACAACAAGGAGAAAAAAGCAAGTGTTGCAGTACTTGTATCAGATGAAATAGACTTCAAAACGAAGAAAGTAGCAAGAGAAAAAAAGGACATAACATAATGATAAAGGGGTCAGTCCAACAAGAGGATATAAACATTATAAGTATATATGCACCCAACACAGGAGTGCCGGCATATGTGAAACAAATACTAACAGAATTAAAGGAGGAAAGATAAAGCAATGCATTCATTTTAGGAGACATCAACACACCACGCACTCCAAAGCACAGATCAACCAGACAGAAAATAAGTAAAGACACAGAGGCACTGAACAACACACTAGAACAGATGGACCTAACAGACATCTACAGAACTCTACACCCAAAAGCAACAGGATACACATTCTTCTCAAGTGCACATGGAACATTTTCCAGAATAGACCACATACTAGGCCACAAAAAGAGCCTCAGTAAATTAAAAATACTGAAATCCTACCAACCAACTTCTCAGATCACCAAGGTATAAAACTAGAAATAAATTTTAGAAAGAAATCAAAAAGGCTCACAAATACATGGAGACTTAACAACACTCTCCTAATTAATCAATGGGTTAACGACCAAATCAAAACAGAAATCAAAGAATATATGGAGACTAATGACAACAACAACACAAAGCCACAACTTCTGTGGGACGCAGCAAAGGCAGTTCTAAGAGGAAAGTATATTGCAATCCAGGCCTATTTAAAGAAGGAAGAACAATCCCGAATGAATAGTCTAAAGTCACAATTATTGAAATTGGAAAAAGAAGAATAATGAGACCCAAAGTCACCAGAAGGAGGGACATAATAAAAATTAGACAAGAAATAAATAAAATTGAGAAGAATAAAACAATAGAAAAAATAAACAAAATAGATAAACCCCTAGCCATATTTAGTGAGAGAAAAAGAGAATCTACACACATAAACATATATGCTAACAAGCTGGAAACCTAGAAGAAATGGACAACTTCTTAGAAATATACAACCTTCCAGACTGACCAGGCAAGAAATATAAAACCTAAACAGACCAATTATCAGCAACGAAATTGAATCAGTAATAAGAAAACTACGCAAGAACAAAACCGCTGGGCCAGATGGATTCCCCGCTGAATCTTACCAGACATATAGAGAGGAAATAATACCCATTATCCTAAAAAATTTCCAAAAATTAGAAGAGGAGGTAATACTTCAAACTCATCCTATGAAGCCAGCATCACTCTAAACCCAAACCAGGCAAAGACCCCAACAAAAACGAAAATTACAGACCAATATCCTTGATGAAAATAGACGCAAAAATAGGCAACAAAATATTAGCAAACCGAATTCAAAAATACATCAAGAGGATCATACACCATGATCAAGTGGGATTCATCTCAGGGATGCAAGGATGGCACAACATTTGAAAATCCATCAACATCATCCACCACATCAACAAAAAGAAGAACAAAAACCACATGATCATCTCCATAGATGCTGAAAAAGCATATGACAAAATTCAGCATCCATTCATGATAAAAACTCTCAACAAAATGGGTGTAGAGGGCAAGTACCTCAAAATCATAAAGGCCATATATGACAAACCCACAGCCAACATCATACTTAACAGCAAGAAGCTGAAAGCTTTTCATCTAAGATCGGGAACAAGACAGGGATTACCACTCTCCCCACTGCTATTCAACATAGTACTGGAGGTCCTAGGCAATCAGACAAAACAAAGAAATACAAGGCATTCAGATTGGTAAAGAGGAAGTCAATTGTCACTGTTTGCAGATGACATGATATTGTACATAAAAACCCCTAAAGACTCCACTCCAAAACTACTAGAACTAATATCTGAATTCAGTAAAGTTGAAGGATATAAAATTAATACACAGAAATCTGTTGCTTTCCTATACACTAAGATGAGCTAACAGAAAGGCGGACCAGGAAAACAATTCCATTCACAATTGCATCAAAAAGAATAAAATACCTAGGAATAAACCTAACCAAGGAGGTGAATGACCTATACCCTGAAAACTACAAGATACTCCTAAGAGAAATTAAAGAGGACACTAACAAATGGAAATTCATTCCATGCTCTTGGCTAGGAAGAATTAATATTGTCAAAATGGCCATCCTGCCTGAAGCAATCTACAGATTCAATGCAATCCCTATCAAAATACCAACAGCATTCTTCGACGAACTGGAACAAATAGTTCTAAAATTCATATGGAACCACCAAAGACCCTGAATAGCCAAAGCAATCTTGAGAAGGAAGAATAAAGTGGGGGGATCTCACTTCCCAACTTCAAGTTCTACTACATAGCCACTGTAATCAAGACAATTTGGTACTGGCACAAGAACAGACTCACAGACCAGTGGAATAGAATAGAGAGCCCAGATAGAAACCAAAGCATATATAGTCAATTAATATATGATAAAAGAGCCATGGATATACAATGGGAAATGACAGCCTCTTCAGCAGCTGGTGTTGGCAAAACTGGACAGCTACATGTGAGAATGAAACTGGATTACTGTCTAACCCCATACACAAAAGTAAACTCAAAATGGATCAAAGACCTGAATATAAGTCATGAAACCATAAAATTCTTAGAAAAAAACATAGGCAAAATTCTCTTGGACATAAACATGAGCAACTTCTTCATGAGCATATCTCCCGGGGCAAGGGAAACAAAAGCAAAAATGAATAAGTGGGAGTATATCAAGCTGAACAGCTTCTGTGCAGCAAAGGACACCATCAGGAGAACAAAAAGACATCCTACAGTATGGGAGAATATATTCAAATGACATATCCGATAAGGGGTTGACATCCAAAATATATAAAGAACTCATGCACCTCAACAAACAAAAAGCAAATTATCTAATTAAAAAATGGGCAGAGGATATGAGTAGGCACTTCTCCAAAGAAGAAATTCAGGTGGCCAACAGGCACATGAAAAGATGCTCCACATCGCTAATCATCAGAGAAATGCAAATTAAAACCACAATGAGATATCACCTCACACCAGTAAGGATGGCCAACATAGAAAGCGCAAACAATAACAAGTGTTGGTGAGGATGTGGAGAAAGGGGAACCCTCTTACACTGCTGTTGGGAATGCAAATTAGTTCAACCATCGTGGAAAGCAGTACGGAGGTTCCTCAAAAAACTCAAAATAGAAATACCATTTGACCCAGGAATTCCACTCCTAGGAATTTACCCTAAGAATGCAGCAGCGCAGTTTCAAAAAGAGAGATGCCCCCCTATGTTTATTGCAGCACTATTTACAATAGCCAAGAAATGGAAGCAACCTAAGTGTCCATCAGTAGATGAATGGATAAAGAAGATGTGGTACATATACACAATGGAATGTTATTGAGCCATAAGGAGAAAACAAATCCTACCATTTGTAACCACATGGATGGAGCTAGAAGATATTATGCTCAGTAAAATAAGCCAGGCAGAAAAAGACAAGTATCAAATGATTTCACTCATATGTGGAGTATAAGAGCAAAGAAAAAAACTGAAGGAACAAAATAGCAGCAGACTCACAGAACCGAAGAACAGACTAATAGTTACCAAAGGGAAAGGGACTGGGGAGGATGGGTGGGAAGGGAGGGACAAGGGGGAAAAGGGACATTACAATTAGCAGACGTAATGTTGGGGGGCATGGGGAGTGCTGTACAACTCAGAGAAGACAAGTAGTGATTCTATGGCATCTCACTATGCTGATGGACAGTGACTGTAATGGGGTATGTGGGGGGGACTTGATGAAGTTGGGAGTTTAGTAACCATCATGTTGCACATGTAATTGTAGATTAATAATACCAAAAAAAAAGGCTGAAAGCTATTCCTCTAAGATCAGGAACAATACAAGCATGTCCACTCTCACCACTTTTATTCAACATAGTACTAGGAGTCTTAGTGAATAGCAGTCAGACAACAAAAAGATATAAAGGCATCCTAACTTATAAGGAAGAAGTGAAATTGTCATTATTGCAGATGACATGATAGTATATATAGAAAATCTATATACTATATATAGAGAAAATATACATATACTTTACTACAAAACTACTAGAATTAAGAAATGAATTCAGTAAAGTTACAGGATAAAAAATCAATATATAGAAGTCTATTGTGTTTCTATTTAAAAATAATGAACTAACAGAAACAGAAATAAGAAATCAATCCCATTTAAAATAGCAAAAAGAATATCTAGCAATAAAACTAACCAAAGAGGTGAAAGATCTATACTCTGAAAACCATGAGACACTGATAAAATAAACTGAAGAAGTCAGAAATCAACAGAAAGATATTTTATGATCATGAATAGGACACATTAATATTGTTAAAATGGTTATACTGCCCAAAGCAATTTACTGGTTCAATGCAATCGTCATCAAAATAGCAATGGCATTTTTCATAGAACTAGAGCAAATAATTCCAAAATTTGTATGGAACCACAAAGACCCTAAATAGCCAAAGCAATCTTGACAAAGAAGAAGAAAGGTGGAGATATCACGCTCCCTCACTTCAAGCTATACTACAAAGCTAGAATGATCAAAACTGTATGGTACTAGCACAAGTATGCCAAAGTATGGCACAGAAACAGAAACATAGATCAATGGAACAGAACAGAGAGCCCAGAAATAAACTCATGCCTATATGGTCATCTAATATATGACAAAGAAGGCGAGACGACACAAGGAGGAAAGGGCAGTCTCCAATAAATGATGTTGGGAAAACTGAGAAGCTACATGCAAAAGGATGAAATGGGACCACAGTCTTATACCATACACAAAAATAAACACAAGGTGGACTATAGACCCAAATATAAGACCTGAAACCATAAACCTCCTAGAAGAAAACATAGAACACTCTGGAACCTCATCTAAGTATTTTATTTTTCATGATATATCTCCTCAGGGAAGGGAAACAAAAGCAAAAATAAGCAAATGGGACTATAATGAACTAAAAAGCTTCTGCACAGGAAAGGAAACCATGAACAAAACAAAAAAGCAAACACTGTATGGGAAAACATGTTTATAAATGATGTATTTGGCAAGGGGCAAATATCCAAAATATATTTAAAATGCATACAAGTTAACAGCAATAAAACAAATAACGCAATTTAAAAATGGGAAGAGGACCTGAATAGACATTTTACCAAAGAAGACATACAGATGCCCAAAAAGCCCATGAAAAGATGCTCCAAATCACTAATAATGAAGAAATGCAAATCAAACCCACAATGACCTATCACCTCACATTAGTCAGAGTAGCCACCATACAAAAGACAAGAAATGGTAAGTATTTTCCAGACTGTGGATAAAGGGAATGTTCATACACTGATGGTATGATTGCAAATTGGCATAGCCACATGGAAAGTAGTATAGACGTTTCTCAAAAAAATAAAAATATAAATACTATATGACCTAGCAATTCCACTTCCAGGAATTTACCCAAAGAAAACAAAATCACCAATTTGAAACAAATGCACTTCTCTGTTTATTGCAGCATTATTTATAATAACCAAGATATGGAAGCAACCTAAATGTACATCAAAAGATGAATGGATAAAAAGAAGTGGGACAGTCTTTTACAAAGATGGCAGCATGAGTAGGGTTGTGGAAATCTCCCCAAACAACATATATTTTGAAAATACAGCAAACAGAACTATTCCTAAAAGAGTGACCGGAAGTAATAGTATAGCAGCCAGTCTACATACACTGGGGAGAAGTCAACATCTCACAGAAAAGGGTAAGGTGGAGAGCTGTGCTCTGGTGGGACCTGAGCATTCTGCCCACTCCAGCTTACCGATGGGAGGAAAATAATCATAGCAGAGAGGGAGTGGAAACACAGGACCACTAAATAACCAGACCTAGAAATCTGTGCCGGGAGCACAGACCCACATTGCATGGTGCACTGGAAATTGAAGGAGCTGAAAGGCAAAGTCTGAGACAGGGACTGAGAAAGGTTCCCACAACCAGCTACCCTGGGACAAAAGAAAAGCAGGTGCTTTAAAAGGCTTAAAGGGGCAGGGGTTTAATAGGTGGACAGAATCGTCCTGGCACACTCAGTCCTGCAGGCAGGGAACGTTCAGGAGCTTCAGGCGCCCTGTCTCTCTGATCGGCAATGCAGCCCCAAGTCCCTTCACCACAATAAGCAGGCTCCCGTTTTTTCCTCTGTGCAGGCACAAACCGGTTGTCCATGTCATTGCTGAAGACTGGCTAGAGGACAGCCCCACCTACAGCAACCACACAGCTTAAAGGAGAGACTTCCTGAGTGTGGCTAACCGGCCCAGACCCAGAGGCTGCTCACTACTGGTGAAGTTGACCGGCACAGACAGCAGACACAGGCATGGAGATCGGGAGGCACGAAGGGTCTTTATTCTTGTGACAGAACACGTGCCACTTGCCTGCAACCCCCATCAGGGCCCTTGGCTATCCCGAGGGCTGCCCTGCCCATGGTAGCTTAGGGGATTAACCCAGATGCTGCTTCCTGCACGCGGTTAACTGGCACAGTCAGCAAAGACAGGCACAGTGAGTGGCAAGCATGAAGGGACTGTCCTCCCAGCTGACATCCACGCCACTCGCTGGCAACCACTCCCATCACTCCAGGACCATGAAAAGGCAAAAGAACCTCGTTCAATCCAAAATCCCTCAAACACCAGAAACGGCTCAGTGAGATTGAAATCACCAAACCTCCTGAAAAAGAATTCAAAATAAAAGTCATAAGCATCCTGATGGAGCCACAGAAAAATATTCAAAAGCTAAGGGACGAATTCAGGAGGGAGATAAATGAAATGAAACAAACAATGGAGGGATTTAAATGCAGATTAGATGAAGTGGAGGAGACCTTTAATGGAATAGAAATCAGAGAAGAGGAATAGAGAGAAGCTGAGGCAGAGAGAGAAAAAAAGGTCTATAGGAATGAAAGAACATTAAGAGAACTGTGTGACCAATCCAAATGGAACAATATTCGCATTACAGGGGTACCAGAAAAAGAAGAGAGAGAAAAGGGGATAGAAAGTGTCTTTGAAGAAATAATTGCTGAACACGTCCCCAATCTGGGGAAGGAAATAGTCTCTCAGGCTATGGAAGTTCACAGATCTCCTAAAACAAGGGACCCAAGGAGGACAACACTAATACATATAATAATTAAAATGGCAAAGATCAAAGACAAGGACAGAGTATTAAAAGCAGCTAGAGAGAACAAAAATATCACCTACAAAGGAAAACCCATCAGGCTATCATCAGACTTCTCAACAGAAACCTTACAGGCCAGAAGGGAATGGCATGATATATTCAATGAAATAAAACATAAGGGCTTTGAACCAAGAATACTGTATGTAGGAAGATTATCATTTAAATTTGAAGGAGGGATTAAACAATTCCCAGATAAGCAAAAGTGGAGGGAATTTACCTCCCATAAACCATCTCTACAGTGTATTTTAAAGGGAATGCTCTAGATGAAAGTGCTCTTAAGGCTAAATAGCAGTCACAAAAGAAAATAAAACATCAGCAAAGGAAGTAGACCAAGTAATACTAAGGAAATTCAAATTTAAATCAGCAAACCACAAAGTCAGTCACGGGATACACAGAGTATAGAATATGACACCTAACATATAAAGAGTGGAGGAGGATGAAAAAGAAGGGAGAGAAAAGAGAATAATCAGACTGTGTTTATAATAGAATAATAAGCGAGTTAAGGTAGACTGCAAGATAGTAAGGAAGCTACCCATGAACCTTTGGTAATCAGGAATCCAAAGAGTGAAATGGCAATAAGTACATATCTATCAATAATCACCCTAATGTAAATGGACTGAATGCACCAATCAAAAGACACAGAGATACAGAGTGGATAAAAAAGCAGGAAGCATTTATATGCTGCCTAGAAGAGACTCACTTCAAACCCAAAGACATACACAGACTAAAAGTGAAGGGATGGAAAAAGATATTTCATGCAAACATTAGAGAGAGAAAAAGAAGCAGGAGTTGCAGTACTTGAATCAGACAAAATAGACTTCAAAACAAGGAAAGTCACAAGAGACAAAGAAGGACATTACATAATGATAAGGGGGTCAGTCCAACATGAGGATAAACCAATTATAAATACTTATGAACAAAACACAGGAGCACCTACATATGTGAAACAAATACAGATTGAAGGGGGAAATAGAATGCAATGCATTCGTTTTAAGAGACAAACACATCACTCACTCCAAAGGACAGATCAACAAGACAGAAAATAAAGACACAGAGGCACTGAACAACACATTAAAATAGATGGACCTAACATATATCTACAGAACACTCCACCCAAAAGCAGCAGGATATACGTTCTTCTCATGTGCACATGGAACATTTTCCAGAATAGACCACATACTAGGCCACAAAAACAGTCTCAGCAAATTCAAAAACAGTGAAATTGTACCAATCAACCTCTCAGATCACAAAGGTATAAAACTAGAAATAAATTGTACAAAGAAAACAAAAAGGCTCACAAACACATGGAGGCTTAACAACATGCTCCTAAATAATCAATGGATCAATGACCAAATTAAAACAGAGATCAAGCAATATATGGAGACAAATGAAAACAACAGCACAATGCCCCAATTCTGTGGGACGCAGTGAAGGCAGTTCTAAGAGGAAAGTATACAGCAATTCAGGTCTATTTAAAAAAGGAAGAACAATCTCAAATGAATACTCCAAGTTCACAATTACTGAAACTGGCAAAAGAAGAACAAATGAGGCCCAAAGTCAGTAGAAGGAGGGTTATAATAAAGATCAGCAAAGGAATAAATCAAGTTGAGAAGAATAAAACAATAGAAAAAATTAATGAAACCAAGAGCTGGTTCTTTGAGAAAATAAACAAAATAGATAAACCCCTAGGCAGACTTTTCAAGAAAAAAAGAGAATCTAAAAACATAAACAGAATTAGAAATGAAGAAGGAAAAATCACTATAGACACCACAGAAATACAAAGAATTATTAGAGAATACTATGAAAAATTATATACAAACAAAATGGATAATTTGGAATAAATGTACAGATTTCTAGAAAAATACAATCTTCCAAGACTGACCCAGGAAGAAACAGAAAATCTGAACAAACCAATTACCAGCAATGAAATTGAATAAAAAAAGAACCCAAGAACCACACCCCTGAACTAGACAGCTTCACTGCTGAATTTTATAGACATTTAGAGAAGATGTAATACCCATTCTCCTTAAAGTTTTCCAGAAAATAGAACAGTAGGGAATATTTCCAAATTCATTCTGTGCAGCAAGCATCACTCTAGTACACAAACCAGGCTAAGACAATACAAAAAAAGAAAACTACAGACCAATATCCCTGATGTACATAGACGCAAAAATACTCAAAATATCAGCAAACCAAATTCAAAACTACATCAAGAGGATCATACATCATGGTCATGTGGGATTCATCCCAGGGATGCAAGGATAGTAAAACATTCGAAAATCCATCAACATCATCCACTATATCAATAAAAAGGACAAAAGTCACATGATAATCTCCACAGATGCTGAAAAAGGATTTGACAAAATTCAACACCCATTCATGATAAAAACTCTCAACAAAATGGGTATAGAGGGCAAGTACCTCAACATAATAAAGGCCATAGATGACAAACCCATAGCCAATATCATACTTAACAGTGAAAAGCTAAACGCTTTTCTTCTAAGATTGGGAACAAGACAAGGATGCCTACTCTCCCCACTTTTATTCAACATGGTACTGCAGGTCCTAGCCATGGCAATCAGACAACACAAAGAAATACAAGGCATCCAGATTGGTAAGGAAGAAGTCACACTGTCACTATTTGCAGATTATATGATATTGTACATAAAAAACCCTAAAGAATGCGCTCCAAACTATTAGAACTAATATCCCAATGCAGCAAAGTTGCAGGATAAAAAATTAATACACATAAACCTGTTGCATTCCTATACATGAATGATGAACTAGCATAAAGATAAATCCGGAAAACAACTCCATTTACAATTGCATCAAAAAGACTAAAATATCTAGGAATAAACCTAACCAAGGAAGTAAAAGCCCTATACTCTGAAAACTAAAAGACACTCTTAAGAGAAATTAAAGAGAACAGTAATAAATGGAAAGTCGTCCCATTCTCTTGGCTAGGAAGAATTAATATTGTCAAAATGGCCATCCTGCCTAAAGTAATCTACAGATTCAATGCAATCCCTATCAAAATACCAACAACATTCTTCAATGAACTAGAATAGTTCTAAAATTCATATGGAACCACAAAAGACCCCGAATAGCCAAAGGAATCCTGAGAAGGAAGAATAAAGCAGGGGGGATAATGCATCCCAACTTCAAGCTGTACTACAAAGCCACAGTAATCAAGACAATTTGTACTGGCACAAGAACAGACTGATAGACCAGTGGAACAGAATAGAGTCCAGATATTAACCCAAGCATATATGGTCAATTAATATATGATAAAGGAGCCATGGATATACAATGGGGAAATGTACAGCTTCTTCAACAGCTGATGTTGGTAAAACTGGACAGCTACATGTAAGAGAATGACACTGGATTACTGTCTAATGCCATACACAAAAGTAAACTCAAAATGGATCAAAGACCTGAATGTAAGTCATGAAAGCATAAAACTCTTAGAAAAAAACATAGGCAAAAATCTCTTGGACATAAACATGAACAACTTTTTCATGAACATATCTCCCCAGGCAAGGAAAACAAAAGAGAAAATGAACAAATGGTACTACATTAAGCTAAAAAGCTTCTGTACAGCAAAGGACACCATCACCAGAACAAAAGGGCATTCTACACTATGGGAGAATATATTTGTAAGTGACATATCTGACAATGGGTTAACATCCAAAATATACTAAGAACTCACACACCTCATCACACAAAAAGCAAATAACCTGATGAAAAAATGGGTGGAGGAGGAGATTAAAGATGGCGGCATGAGAGGTGACATGGAGAACTCCTCCCAAAACCACAAGTAGTACAAGAATATAGTTAATTAATACAACTAACCCTAAAACAGCAAGAAGAAAGAAGGCTGAACCAGACTGCATACAGACCTCACAAACAGAGCAGACCTCATGAAGCAGGATAACGTACGAAAGCCTTAATCCAGTGGGATCCAATCCCTTCCCCCACCCCAGCTCACCGGCGGGAGGAAGAGAAACAGAGCGGCAAGGAGTAGAAGCATGGTACTACAGAGAACCTAGCCCTGGAGATCTGCCTTGTGAGGGAAGCCTATACTGTATGGTGATCAGGATGTTGGGGAATTCGGACGGGTGGAGGGCCTGGGAGACTGACACCCTGGCCAATGGTGGAGGACAGGAACCACACCTAGCCACTCTGTCTCAGAGGAAGGGTGCATGGTCTGAGAGGCTTCCTAGCAGCCAGAGGGCTGCTGAAGGGGGCAGGGTAATGCACAGAGCTTGCTACATGGGAAAAGGGAGAGCTGGACAGGACTGTCTGGGCACGCCCTGCCCAGCGTGTTGGGAACTTTGAGGAGTTTCAAGTGCTCCATCCCCCGGGCTGCCTATTCAGCTCCGAGGCCCCCCCACTGTGACACACAGCTTTCCGAGCATTCCTACTGGCCTGCAGACACCTGCTCACAAACCTGCAGTCACTGTGCTGGCGTCAGGTGAGCCAGAGGGAGGCCCCGCCTGCAACAGCTAGAGACGCAAAGCACAGAGGCTTACACGTGTGTACTTGGCCCACTGGCTCTGACACTGGACACAGGCACCGCAGACAAGAATCAGGAAACAGATCTTTATTCCCCCCAGGCACCAGTGCTGCTCCGCTATGACCTCAACCTCACTCTAGGGGCTAAGCAGCTACAGAGACTGGAGTTTCTGCACACTAGTGGACACCACAGAGAAATATGAAACATCAAAAGAACATGGTTCAGACCAAAATCTCACAAATCCCAAAGAAAGGGCCAAATGAAACTGAACTTACCAATCATCCTGAAAGACAGTTCAAAATAAAAATTATAAACATGCTTATAGAGGTACAGAAAAATATTCAGGAACTCAGGAATGAATTTAAGTCGGAGATTCAATCATTAATAAATTCCATATCTGAAATGAAACATACAATGGAGGGATTTAAAAGAAGATTAGATGTAGTAGAAGAGACAGTAAATGGAATAGAAATTAGAGAACAGGAATACAAAGAAGCTGAGGCACAGAGAGAAAAAAGGATCTCTAAGAATGAAAGAATATTGAGAGAACTGTGTGACCAATCCAAACGGAACAATATTCGCATTATAGGGGTACCAGAAGAAGAAGAGAGAGAAAAAGGGATAGAAAGTGTTACTGAGGAAGTAATAGCTGAAAACTTCCCTAATCTGGGGAAGGAGATAGTCTCTCAAGCCATGGAGGTGCACCAATCTCCCAACACAAGGGACCCAAGGAAGACAACATCAAGACATATAATAATTAAAATGGCAAAGATCAAGGATAAAGACAGACTTTTAAAAGCACCTAGAGAGAGAAAAAGATCACATACAAAAGAAAACCCATCAGGCTATCATCATACTTCTCAACAGAAAACTTACAGGCCACAAGAAAGTGGCATGATATATTTAATGCAATGAAGGAGAAGGGCATTGAACCAAGAATACTCTACCCGGCAAGGTTATCATTTAAATTTGAAGGAGGGATTTAAAAATTTTCAGATAAGCAAAAGCTGAGAGAATTTACCTCCCAAAAACCACCTCTACAGTACATTTTGGAGGGACTCCCATAAATGGAAGTATTTCTAAGGCTAAATAGATGTCACCCAAGGGATAAAGAGTACAGAATATGATACATAACATACAAAGAATGGAGGAGAAAGAAAATGGAGGGCAAAAAAAAAGAACCTTTAGGTTGTGTTTGTAATAGCATACAAAGTTGGTTAAATTAGACTGTTAGATAGAAAGGGAATTACCCTTGAACCTTTGGTAACCATGAATCTAAAGCCTGAAATGACAATAAGTACATACCTATTGATAATCACCCTAAATGTAAATGGTCTGAATGAACCAATAAAAATACATAGAGTTACTGAATGGATGAGAAAACAAAACCCATCTATATGCTGCCTACAAGAAACTCACTTCAAACCCAAAGACATACACTGACTGAAAGTAAAGAAATGGACAAAGATATTTCATGCAATTAATAGGGAGAAAAAAGCAGGAGTTGCAGTACTGGTATCAGATAAAATAGACTTCAAAATAAAGAAAGTCACAAAAGACAAAGTAGGACATTACATAATGATAAAAGGGTCAGTCCAAGAAGAAGATATAACTATTATAAATATCTATGTACCCAACACAGGAGCTCCTACATATGTGAAACAAATACTAACAGAATTAAAGGGGGAAATAGAATGCAATGCATTCATTTTAGGAGACTTCAACACATCACTCACTCTGAAGGACAGATCAACCAGACAGAAAATAAATAAAGACACAGAGGCAATAAACAACATATTAGAACACATGGACATAACAGACCTCTACAGAACACTCCATCCAGAAGCAACAGGATACACATTCTTCTCAAGTGCACATGAAACATTTTCAAGGATTGACCATATACTACACCACAAAAAGAACCTCAGTAAATTCAAAAAGATTGAAACTGTACCACCCAGCTTCTCAGATCACAAAGGTATGAAACTAGAAATAAATTACACAGAGAAAATGATAAAGCCCACAAATATATGGAGTCTTAATAACATGCTCCTAAATAATCAATGGATCAACGACCAAATAAAAAGAGAGATCAAGCAATATATGGAGACAAATGACAAGAATAATTCAACACCGCAAAATCTGTGGGACACAGAGAAGGCCGTGCTAAGACAGAAGTACACTGCAATACAGGCCTACATCAGGAAAGAAGAACAATCCCATATGAACAGTCTAAACTCACAATTAACAAAACTAGAAAAGGAGGAACAAATGAGGCCCAAAGTCAGTAGAAGGAGGGACACAATAAAGATGAGAGAAGAAATAAATAATATCAAGAAGAATAAACCATAGAAAGAAACAATGAAACCAGGAGCTGGTTCTTTGAGAAAATAAACAATATAGATTAACCCCTTGCCAGACTTAGTGAGAGAAAAAGAGAGTCTACACACATAAACAGAATCAGAAATGAAAAAGGGAAAAGCACTACGGACACCACAGAAATACAAAGAATTGTGAGAGAATACTACGAAAAATTATATGGTAACAAACTGGATAACATAGAAGAAATGGACAACTTTCTAGAAAAATACAACCTTCCAAGGCTGACCCAGGAAGAAACAGAAACTCTGAACAGACCAATTACCAGCAAAGAAATTGAATTGGTAATCAAAAAATTATACCTAAGAACAAAACTCCTGGACCAGATGGATTCACTGCTGAATTTTATCAAACATTTAGTGAAGACCTAATACCCATCCTTCTTAAAGTTTTCCAAAAAATAGGAAAAGAAGGAATACTCCCAAACTCATTCTATGAAGCCAACATCACTCTAATACCAAAAGCAGGCAAAAACACCACAAAAAAAGAAAATTACAGACCACTATCCCTGATGTACATAGTTGCAAAAATACTCAACAAAATATTAGCGAACCAAATTCAAAAATACATCAAAAAGATCATCATGATCAAGTGGGATTCATCCCAGGGATGCAAGGATGGTACAACATTTGAAAATCCATCAACATCATCCACTACATCAATAAAAAGAAGAACAGAAAACCACATGACCATCTCCATAGATGCTGAAAAAGCATTTGACAAAATTCAACATCCATTCATGATAAAAAATCTCAACAAAATGGGTATGGAGGGCAAGTAGGTCAACATAATAAAAGCCATATATGCCAAACCCACAGCCAACATTATACTTAACAGCGAGAAGCTGAAAGCTTTTAAGATCGGGAACAAGACAAGGATGCCCACTCTTCCCACTTTTATTCAACATACATAGTTCCAGAGGTCCTAGGCATGCATATCAGACAACACAAAGAAACAAAAGGCATCCAAATTGGTAAGGAAGAAGTCAAACTGTCCCTGTTTGCAGATGACATGATAGTGTACATAAAATACCCTAAAGAATCCACTCAAAAACTACTAGATCTAATATATGAATTCAGCAATGTTGTGTGATACAAAATTAATACACAGATATCTGTTGCATTCATATACACTACTGATGAACTATAAGAGGGAGAAATTGGAAAAACTATTCCATTCACTATTGCATCAAAAAGAATAAAATACCTCGGAATAAACCTAACCAAGGAAGTGAAAGACCTATACCCTGAAAACTACAAGACACTCTTAAGAGAAATTAAAGAGGACACTAATAAGTGGAAATTCATCCCATGCTCTTGGGTAGGAAGAATTAATATTCTCAAAATGGCCATCCTGCCTAAAGCAATAAACAGATTCAATGCAATCCCTATGAAAATACCAACAGCATTCTTCAATGAACTAGAGCAAATAGGTCTAAAATTCATATGGAATGACAAAAGACTCCGAGTAGCCAATGTAATCCTGAGAAGGAAGAATAAACCTAGGGGTATTATGGTCCCCAACTTCAAGCTCTACTACAAAGCCACAATAATCAAGACAATTTGTTACTGGCGCAAGAACAGACCCACAGACCAGTGGAACAGAACAGAGAGCGCAGATATAAACCCAAACATGTATGGTGAATTAGTATACAATAAAGGAGCCACAGACATACAATGGGGAAATGACAGCCTCTTCAAAAGCTGGTGTTGGCAAAACTGAACAGCTACATGTAAGAGAATGAAACTGGATTACTGTCTAACACCATACACAAAAGTAAACTCAAAATGGATCAAAGACCTGAATGTAAGCCGTGAAACCATAAAACTCTTAGAAAAAAACATAGGCAAAAATCTCTTGGACATAAACATGAGCAACTTCTTCATGAGCATATCTCCCGGGGCAAGGGAAACAAAAGCAAAAATGAACAAGTGGGAGTATATCAAATTAAAAAGCTTCTGTACAGGAAAGGACACCATCAGTAGAACAAAAAGACATCCTACAGTATGGGAGAATATATTCATAAATGACATATCTGATAAGGGGTTGACATCCAAAATATATAAAGAGCTCACTCACCTCAAAAAACAAAAAGCAAATATGGCAATTAAAAAATGGGCAGAGGAGCTGAACAGAAACTTCTCCAAAGAAGAAATTCAGATGGCCAACAGGCACATGAAAAGATGCTCCACATCGCTAATTATCAGGGAAATGCAAATTAAAACCACAATGAGATATCAACTGACACCAGTGAGGATGGCCAACATAGAAAAAACAAACAACAAATGCTGTCGAGGATGTGGAGAAAGGGGAACCTTCCTACACTGCTGGAGGGAATGTAAATTAGTTCACCCTTCGTGGAAAGCAGTATGGAGGTTCCTCAAAAAAGTAAAAATAGAAATACCATTTGACCCAGGAATTCCACTCCTAGGAATTTATCCAAAGAAAACAAATTCTCAGATTCAAAGACATATGCACCCCTATGTTTATCACAGCACTATTTACAATACCCAAGAAATGGAAGCAACCTAAGCGTCAATCAGTAGATGAATGTATAAAGAAAATGTGGTACAAATACACAATGGAATATTATTCAGCCATAAGAAGAAAACAAATCCTACCATTTGCAACAACATGGATGGAGCTAGAGGGTATTATGCTCAGTGAAATAAGCCAGGCAGAGAAAGACAAGTACCAAATGATTTGACTCATCTGTGGAGTATACAAACAAAGAAAAAATTGAAGGAACAAACCAGCAGCAGACTCACAGAACTCAAGAATGGACTAACAGTTCCCAAAGAGAAAGGGACTGGGGAGGTTGTGAGGGAAGGGAGGGATAAAGGGAAAAAGGGGCATTATGATTAGCACACATAATATAGGTGAGGGCACAGGAAAGCAGGATAGCACATAGAAGACAAGTAGTGGCTCTATAGCATCTAACTATGCTGATGGACAGTGACTGTAATGGGATATGTGGTGAGTACTTGATAATGGGGGGAATCTAGTAACCATGATGTTGATCATGTGATTGTATATTAATGATACCATAATAATAATAAAAAAGGCTAAAAAAATATTGATATCGTATACAACCATGAAAAAGAAAGAAATCTTACCATTTGCAACAACATGAATGGATAGAGGGTATTATGTTAAGTGAAATAAGTCAGAGAAAGGTAAATGCCATATGATTTAACTTTATGTGGAATCTAAAAAAACAAAACAAATAAACAAACAAAACAAATAGACTCGTACACACAGAGAACAAACTGGTGGTTGCCACAGGGAAGGTGCTAGAGGAATGGGTGCAATAGGTGATGGGTAAAATATTAGTAAGAATGTTTGGTATCTTGAGATAAGTGATAGTTACATGAATGCATACACGTGTCAAAAAGCATTGAGCGGTATACTAACATTTGTGCCGTTTATTGTATGTACCTCAATATAACATTTTAGAAAAAGACTGATAAGTGACTTGTATTCTCATACATTACTAATGAGGGTATAAATTGGTGCAACCCCTTTGAAAACTACAATAGCTACTAAAGCTAAATACATGACTATTGCATGACCCAGAATTTCCATCCTTAGGTATATAACCAACAGAAGTGAGTACCTATGTCCAAAGAAATATTTGTAGAAGAACATTATAGCAGCATTATTTGTAATATCTCAAACTGGGGATGACCCAAATGCCAATCATCAGGAGAATGCATAAATAAATCATGGCATATTTATACAATGGAATGCTACAATGCCATAAAAAGACACACAATACTTATAAAGAACACAACACCAATTATAAGATGTATGAATTTCACAGACATTATGTTGAACAAAAACGGTACAGTTTGTACTAGTTCATTTATATAAAATTCAAGGACAGGAAAAATAATTGATCATGATAGAAGTCAGAGTAGTGTCAACTCCCTGATGCATACGTATAGACTAGGGAAGGCTGAAGGAAACCTACCTTAAGGCTGGAAGTAGTCATCTGGGAGGTGAATGATAGAGGTGTATACATATATTAAATTGGGCTGGACACCTAATATGACTGTTTGTTTATTTCACCATGATAATAAAAGGAAAAAAAATTACAGAAGGTAGGAAGAACATGATTTAAAAGAAGGTGATTTTAGTACAAATTACAGGAAGGACTACTGCATTCATTCTGTCATTCCTCCAGTTAATACTATGTTTCAGACTCTATGTTCCAGAAGGGGACGCAAAGATAATTTGACCCACTTGTGCTTGCAAAGTTCACAGACACATGAGAGAACAGACTCAATAACTCTAGTAAACATGGTAAGTACCACTATCATGATATATATATATATATATATATAGACTATGGGAACATAGTGAATTGAACCTAAGAAATGGGAAGTCAGGGATAGTTTCAGAGTAAATACATTTGATTTGTGACTGTCAGAATGAGAAGATGCTCAAGAACTGGTATTGGGGAAGGAAAGGTGTTTCCCCCCCAAAAATCCTATATTCAGGAAAGCACAAAATTGCTTAGCAGGATGGAGCTGTGTAGTGATCAGGTGTGACAGAGAATTGGGATGGGGGAGGGGAGATGAGGCTGGAATGTAGGTAAAAGATTGCGAAGGGCTAAGTAAGTAAGAGTAAGAGTTGAAACTTAAGAAGGCAGTGACACAATCATTTTGATATTATAGAAAGACTACCCAGGTGGCCATGGAGAGGTTACATAGATGGGAGAGGAGGAGGGGCTGCTGATACTTGCTGGACACACATAAGTATGTCAGCCTGGTGGCTGAACTGAAATGCATGCTGGATGGTAGACAGAATAAAAGTAACTGTGGTAAGTGGTAAAATTAAGAATGAAAAATTCAGTATAATCTTGTTAGAACTAATCATTATAAGATGTTGCTGTGATCATTGGTAACTGGGCTTCCTGGCATTGTGTGTGGTATGAACAGAACTTTTGCTGTATGGTCTGGGCCGTGTCGTAATAGATACAAAGGCTACACTGCACATCTTTTTAAGCGTTCTGGGCTTCAGAGGATCCCCAGTTAACCATCATCCTCAACCTCAAACTATTGCTTTTGACCTGGTGAGTTTTTACACCTTCATTTTAACTACAGTGCTATACAATTCTATGCATATAGTTTTTTTTTATTTCCCCGTGATCCCCCACACCATTTGTACTAAACATAATACCCCACAATCCCTACTCCTATCCTCCCCACCCGCCCTCCCACACCCCTCCCCTTTGGTAACCACTAGTCCCTTCTTGGGATCTCTGAGTCTGCTGCTATTTTGTTCCTTCAGTTTTGCTGCTTTGTTATACTCCACAAATGAGGGAAATCATTTGCACCTGTCTTTCTCCGCCTGACTTATTTCACTGAGCATAATATCCTCCAGCTCCACCCATGTTGTGGCATATGGCAGGATTTGTTTCCTTCTTATGGCTGAATAGTACTCCATTGTGTATATGTACCACCTCTTCTTTATCCATTCATGTACTGATGGACACTTATGTTGCTTCCACATCTTGGCTATTGTAAAAAGTGCTGAAATAAACATAGGGGTGCATATGTGTTTTTGAATCTGAGAAGTTGTATTCTTTGGGTAAATTCCAAGGTGTGGGAATCCCGGGTCAAATGGTATTTCTATTTTTAGTTTCTTGAGGAACCTCCATATTGATTTCCATGATGGCTGAACTAATTTACATTTCCACGTAGGAGGGCTCCCCTTTCTCTGCATCCTCACCAGCATTTGTTGTTCTTAGTCTTTTGGATGATGCTCATCCTTACTGGTGCGAGGTAATATCTCACTGTGGTTTTAATTTGCATTTCCCTGATGATTAGTGATGTGGAGCATCTTTTCATGTGTCTGTTGGCCATCTGAATTTCTTCTTTGGAGAATTGTCTCTTCATATTCTCCACCCATTTTTTAATTGGTTATTTGCTTTTGGGGTGTAAGTTCTTTATATATTTTGGATGTTAACCCCTTGTCGGATATGTCATTTATAAACATATTCTCCCATACTGTAGGATGCCTTTTTGTTCTGTTGCTGGTGTCCTTTGCCGTACAGAAACTTTTTAGTTTGATGTAGTCCCATGAGTTCATTTTTGCTTTTGTTTCCCTTGCTCGAGGAGATGCGTTCAGGAAGAAGTCGCTCATGCTTATATTCAGAAGATTTTTGCCTATGTTGTCTTCTAAGAGTTTTATGGTTTCATGACTTACATTCAGGTCCTTGATCCATTTCGAGTTTTCTTTTGTGCATGGGGTTAAACAATAATCCAGTTTCATTCTCTTGCATGTAGCTGTCCAGTTTTGCCAACACCAGCTGTTGAAGAGGCTGTCATTTCCCCATTGTATGTCCATGGCTCCTTTATTGTATATTAACTGACCATATATGGTTGGGTTTACATCAGAGCTCTTTAGTCTGTTCCATTGGTCTATGCGTCTGTTCTTGTGCCAGTACCAAACTGTCTTGAGTACTGTGGCTTTGTAGTAAAGCTTGAAGTTGGGGAGCATAATCCCCCCAGGTTTATTCTTCCTTCTCAGGATTACATTGGCTATTCGGAGTCTTTTGTGGTTCCATATGAATTTTAGAATGATTTTCTCTAGTTCACTGAAAAATACTATTGGTATTTTGAGAGGAATTGCATTGAATCTGTAGATTGCTTTAGGAAGGATGGCCATTTTGAGAATATTAATTCTTCCTATCCATGAGCATGGGATGTGTTTCCGTTTATTGGTATCTTCTTTAATTTCTCTCATGAGTGTCTTGTAGTTTTCAGAGTATACATCTCTCACTTCCTTGGTTAGGTTTATTCCCAGGTATTTTTTTTTTATGCAACTGTGAATGCAATTGTTTTCCTGATTTCTCTCTCTGATAGTTCATTGTTAGTGTATAGGAATGCAATAGATTTCTGCACATTAATTTTGTATCTCGCAACTTTGCTGAATTCAGATATTAGATCTAGTAGTTTGGAGTGGATACTTTAGGGTTTTTTATGTACAATATCATGTCATCTGCAAACAGGGACAGTTCAACTTCTTTCTTTCCAGGCTGGATGCCTTTTATTTCTTTGTTTTGCCTGATTGCCATGGCTAGGACCTCCAGTACTATGCTGAATATAAGTCGGGAGAGTGGGCATCCTTGTCTTGTTCCCAACCTTAAAGGAAAAGCTTTCAGCTTTTCGCTGTTAAGGATAATGTTGGCTCTAGGTTTTTCATATATGGTCTTTTTTATGTTGAGGTACTTTCCCTCTATACCCATGTTGTTGAGAGTTTTTATCAAAAATGGATGTTGAATTTTGTCAAATGCTTTTTCAGCATCTATGGAGATGATTTTGTGGTTTTTGTCCTTCTTTTTGTTGATATGGTGGATGATGTTGATGGATTTTGGGATGTTGTACCATCCTTGCATCCCTGGAATAAATCCTACTTGATCATGATGGATGATCTTTTTGATGTATTTTTGAATTCGGTTTGCTAATATTTTGTTGAGTATTTTTGCGTCTATGTTCATCAGGGGCATTGGTCTGTAGTTTTCTTTTTTTGTGATGCCTTTGCCCAGTTTTGGTATTAGACTGATGCTGGCCTCATAGAATGAGTTTGGAAGTATTCCCTGTTCTTGTATTCCTTGGACAACTTTAAGGAGGATGGGTATTAGGTCATCTCTAAATGTTTGATAAAATTCAGTGGTGAAATAATATTACTCATTTAATTGTAAATTAATGATATCAAAATAAACTTAAAAAAAATTCAGTGGTGAAGCTCTCTGGTCCAGGCGTTTTGTTCTTAGGTAGGTTTTTGATTACCATTTCAATTTCGTTGCTGGTAATTGGTCTGTTCAGATTTTCTGTTTCTTTCTGGGTCAGCCTTGGAAGGTTGTATTTTTGTAGAAAGTTGTCCATTTCTTCTAAGTTATCCAGTTTGTTAGCATATAATTTTTCATTGTATTCTCTAAGCGTTCTTTGTATTTCTGTGCTGTCTGTAGTGATTTTTCCTTTCTCATTTCTGATTCTGTTTATGTGAGTAGACTCTCTTTTTTTCTTGATAAGTCTGGGTAGGGGGTTATCTATTTTGTTTATTTTCTCAAATTACCAGCTCTTGCTTTTGTTGATCTTTTCATTGTTTTATTCTTCTCGATTTTATTTATTTCTGCTCTAATCTTTATTATGTCCCTCCTTCTACTGACTTTGGGTCTCATTTGTTCTTCTTTTTCTAGTTTCGTTAATTGTGAGTTTGGACTGCTCATATAGGATTATTTTTCTTTCCTGTGGTAGGCCTGTATTGCAATATACTTTCCTCTTAGCACGGCCTTTGCTGCGTCTCACAGATTTTGCGGTGTTGAATTATTCTTGTCATTTGTCTCCATATATTGCTTGATCTCCCTTTTTATTTGGTCATTGATCCATTGATTATTTAGGAGCATGTTATTAAGCCTCCATTTGTTTGTGGGATTCTTCATTTTCTTTGCATAATTCATTTCTTGTTTCATACCTTTGTGGTCTGACAAACTGGTTGGTACAATTTCAATCTTTTTGAGTTTACTGAGGCTCTTTTTATGGCCTAGTATATGATCAATTCTTGAAAATGTTTCATGTGCACTTGAGAAGTATGTGTATTCTGCTGTTTTTGGGTGTAGAGTTCTACAGATGTCTGTTAGGTCCATCTGTTCTAGTGTGTTGTGTTGTTCAGTGCCTCTGTCTCCTTACTTATTTTCTGTCTGCTTGATCTGTCCTTCAGAGTGAGTGGTGTGTTGAACTCTCCTAGAATGAATGTATTGCATTCTATTTCCTCCTTTAATTCTGTTAGTATTTGTTTCACATATGTAGGTGCTCCTGTGTTGGGTGTATAGATATTTATAATGGTTATATCTTCTTGCGGGATTAACCCTTTTATCATTATGTAATGTCCTTCTTTGTCTCTTGTGACTTTCTTTGTTCTGAAGTCTATTTTGTCTGATATAAGTACAGCAACTCCTGCTTTTTTCTCCCTATTAGTTGCATGATTTGTCTTTTTCCATTCCTTCACTTTTAGTCTGTGTATGTCTTTGGGTTTAAAGTGAGTCTCTTTAGGCAGCATAGAGATGGGTCTTTTTTTTTATCCATTCAGTGACTCTATGCCTTTTTATTGGTGCATTCAGTCCATGTACATTTAGGGTGATTATGGATAGGTATGTACTTATTGCGATTGCAAGCTTCAGATTCATGGTTACCAAAGGTTCAAGGTTAACTTCCTTACTATCTAAGAGTCTAACTTAACTCACTTAATATGGTATTACAAACACAATCTAACGTTTTTTTTCTCCTCCTTTTTATTCCTCCTCCATTCTTTATATATTAGGTATCATATTCTGTACTGTTTGTCTATCCCTTGATTGACTTTGGGGATAGTTAAATTAATTTTGCATTTGCTTAGTAATTAGCTGTTCTACTTTCTTTACTGTGTTTTTATTACCTCTGGTGACAGCTATTAAACCTTAGGAACACTTCTATCTATAGCAGTCCCTCCAAAATACACTGTAGAGATGGTTTGTGTGAGGTAAATTCTCTCACCTTTTGCTTATCTGGGAATTGTTCAATCCCTCTTTCAAATTTAAATGATAATGCCAGATAAAGTAATCTTGGTTCAAGGCCCTTCTGCATCATTGCATTAACTTCATCATGCCACTCCCTTCTGGCCTGTAAGATTTCTGTTAAGAAGTATGATGATAGCCTGATGGGCTTTCCTTTGTATGTGATCTTATTTCTCTCTCCAGCTGCTTTTAATAGTCTGTCCTTATCCTTCATTTTTGCCATTTTAATTACTATATGTCTTGATGTTGTCTTCCTTGGGTCCCTTGTGTTGGCTGATCTGTGCACCTCCATGGCCTGAGAGACTATCTCCCTCCCCAGATTGGGGAAGTTTTCAGCAATCACCTCCTCAAAGACACTTTCTATCCCTTTTTCTCTCTTCTTCTTCTTCTGGTACCCCTATAATGCGAATATTGTTCCGTTTGGATTGGTCACACAGTTCTCTCAATATTCTTTCATTCTTAGAGACCCTTTTTTCTCTCTGTACCTCAGCTGCTTTGTATTCCTCTTCTCTAGTTTCTATTTCATTTATCATCTCCTCCACCATATCCAATCTGCTTTTAATACCATCTATTGTGCTCTTCAACAATTGGATCTCTGACCAGAATTCATTCCTGAGTTCTTGAATATTTTTCCGTACCTCCATGAGCACATTAATGATTTTTATGTTAAATTCCCTTTCAGGGAGAGTCATGAGGTCGATATCATTTAAATCTTTCTCAAGAGTTGTATTAATAATTTTTCTCTGGACCAGGTTCCTTTGATGTTTCATATTTGTGTATGACGCCCTCTAGTGACCAGAAGCTCTATTTTCTGGAGCTTCTCAGCCTCTTAAGCAACCTTGGGGGTTGCAGGGGACTGGTACAGGTGCCTGGGGGGAGGAAAGAGTTGTTTCCTGCTTCCTGGCTGCAATGCCTGTCTTCACTGCCTCAACCAGTGGACCAAGCACACCGGTATAATAAGCCTCTGTGCTTTGTGTTTTTAGTTGCTGTAGACAGATCTTCCCTCTGGCTGGCCTAATGCCAGGGTAGCATTTCCGGGTTTGCGAGCCCAGTGGGGCTGGCCAGGAGAAAGGTGCAGTAGGCTGCCTATCATGGAAGGGGTTCTTGGAGCTTGTAGGCAGCCAGGGAGCTAGAGCACCTAAAGATCACGAAAGCTCCCAACCTGCTGGGCAGAGTGCACCCGGAGTGCAATTTTGTCTACCTGTCCTTTCTCCTGAGCAGTAAGCTCTGTGCAATCCTTGCCCCTTTAGCAGCCGTCTTGCTAAGGGCTTCTTTGTTAGGAAGTCTCTCAGACTTCCCACCTTTCTTTTGTCCCAGAGAAGCTGGATATGGATCCCTGCTTTCCACAAGGAGCTGGAATCTTAGTCTCTCCAGGAATTCTGCCTGTCTTAGCTTTCCAACCCCCTAATTATGAGAGTGTCATGCAAGCACCATGAAATGTAGGTTTGTGCTACCAGAGCAGATCTCCAGAGTTAGGTATTCAGCAGTCCCAGATCTCCACTCCCTCCCTGCTCCATTCGTCTTCCTCCCACCAGTGAGTTGGGGTGGAGGAAAGGCTTGGATCCCGCTGGGCCACAGCTTTAGTATGTTATCGTCCATGTTCCATGAGGTCTGCTCTTGTCTCCAGGTGTATGCAGTTTGGTGCAGTCCTCTTTCCTGTTGCTCTTTCAAGAGTAGTTGTATTAGTTATATTTTCGTATTATATGAGGTTTTAGGAGGAAGCCTCTGTCTCACCTCTCACGCCGCCATCTTTAACCCTTCTCTCTATGAGTATAGTTTTTAATATAATATATACATCTATGATAAATATTTAACATGGAAATCCACACTGAAGAGACTTAAAAGTCTAGATATGTTTCTAATTTTTTTAAGTATCATGAGCAGGTAAATATTCTGAATTTTCATGAGATCAAAGAAGAAAATAATAATCAACCACAATCTGAAGCACATTCTAATACTGCACAAAAATCATCACAACATTAAAAAATGTATTTCTAAAATAAAAGACAACTTGATTCTTTCAACATAAAAATTTGATTAACTTATTCTTACAAGTGATATAAATGTTGGATGGAAATTTGGCTCATAGGTTGTGTTATTAAAAGTTAACAGGAAAAACACTTTTTTAAGTCAAAGTGGCTATTCTTCTGTTAAAGTTCATGATTCCAATAAAAAAAATTTTCAGTCATTAATTGCAATTAAGAAAATTTGCGATCATTAATAAAAGAAAGGTAAAGAATATAATTAGTTTCATGTAATAAAGTATTAGAAATAAAAATTTTTTATCAAAGTTTGTCAATAAATTACAAAACATTTTAAAACATATCAGAACTGTTAACATAATCTATTATATAGTTAAACATAAGTGAACATTTTAGACATGAATTACTTAGTTGTACTTCGATAAATAATTATCTATATTGGTGTATCATTACAATGTAGATTTATGGTCCTGACTGTGGCAAAGCATTTATCTATTGAAATGATAAAACAGCCTTTTGGAAAATGTATAAAAATCAAAGCAGTAAAATTTTAATCATTATTGATAGATTTAAAGGTTTTATATAAAAGCATTTTAATAATATTTAATATGCAAAATTCAAGACATTGAAGGTAGGTGTTTTTGTTGATCTGGTGGAACTAATGGAAAAGCATGTGTCATGTATCACATTGTTTGAATAGGTACCAGAAAATGTTTTCACTGAGAAGTATTTTTGTGAAAACAGTGCCAGAGTAGTGACATGGAGAAAGTCTGGGGTTTCAGTTCCACATGTTTTACTTTTTCTGAATTCATTATATTCATTAGGTCCTGATGCAATAAAAGATGTGTACCAAGTAAGTCAATGTAAATATTTTCTTGATAAATTTTCTATTTATTAAATAAACAAGAGACATAATTACATAATATACCTTAAGAGAGGCTAGGATTGAACATTAGAAAAATATTAGTACCCCAAAGGGTAAACTATAGTGCTAGAACGGCACCCACTGAGTGGAAATCATGCCAAAACTTATGTGTTCCTTTCAGTATAAATTGTAAAATTTGAGTAGTTAAGCATTTAGAAAAGTGCAATTAACTTTTAGGGATTTGGCTTTAACAAAATATTCTAATAAAAATGTCAATACTTACCTTTATAAGAAAGAAATGAAAATATGTTGCTCATTTAAAACTAATAAAGCAAACTATGAAAGAGAAGAAGATAGAAACAAAGAAATTAATGGTACAACTTGAAACAAAACTAAATATAAATTACAGTAGAGAAGCATATTGATAAATATAATTTATTTTATGACAAAAAATGAAAGTGTGATGAATTATTAACCTCTTTCAGTTTATTCAGTCCTAAACTTTAGCCACACTGTAAACGAAGACTTCAGGTGATCAAAATTTTATAAAATTAAACCAACTAATTAGATATGTCATTCCAAGAAATGGTTTTGTGACTTAATTGCAAATAAATAAATATACAAAATATGTGAATATATAAAAATCTCAGACAATATTAGGAAGACTAAAAAATCTTTCAATGTAATTATTAAAAGTTCAAAAGCTGAAGGAGCCATTAGTATAGTGAACAATATTGCTGATGTTAGGAGAAATTATGTACAGAGAACTACAAATTACATAACAATGATTATCAATTTAAACAGAAAGTTATGGGAAGAGTCTATGTACATTCTCACGTCACCTCATGGCTCCAACAAGGGCCACATAAACGGAGTGAAAATCACATTACCCACAGACTGCACCAGCAATCATGAAACCAACAAGTGATTTTTTTCAAAAAATTTTATTAAGGTATTATTGATATACACTCTTATGAAGGTTTCACATGAAAAAACAATGTGGTTACTACATTTGCCCATATTATCAAGTCCCCACCCATACTCCATTGCAGTCACTGTCCATCAGTGTAGTAAGATGCCACAAAGTTACTATTTGCCTTCTCTGTGCTGCACTATTTTCCCCATGATCCATCCCACACCATGTGTACTAAACATAATACCCCTCAATCCCCTTCTCCCTCCTTCCCCCCCACCCTCCTCCATCCCTCCCCTTTGGTAACCACTGGACCCTTTTTGGAGTCTGTGAGTCTGCTGCTGTTTTGTTCCTTCAGTTTTGCTTCCTTGTTATACTCCACAAATGAGGGAAATCATTTGGCACTTGTCCTTCTCTGCCTGATTTATTTCACTGAGCATAATATCCTCCAGTTACATACATGTTGTTGCAAGGGGTAGGACTTCTTTCTTTCTTATGAGTGAATAGTATTCCATCATGTATATGTACCACCTCTTCTTTATCCACTCATCTACTGATGGACACTTAGGTTGCTGCCATATCTTGGCTATTGTAAATGGTGTTGCGATAAACATAGTGGTGCATATGTCTTTTTGAATCTGAGAATTTGTATTCTTTGGGTAAAATTCCAAGGAGTGGGAATCCCAGGTCAAATGGTATTTCTATTTTGAGTTTTTTGAGGAACCTCCATATTGCTTTCCACAATGGTTGAACTAGCTTACATTCCCACCAGCAGTGTAGGAGGGTTCCCCTTTCTCCACATCCTCGCTAGCATTTTTTGTTCTTAGTTGTTTTGATACTGGCCATCCTTACCGGTGTGAGGTGATTGTGGTTTTAATTTGCATTTCCCTGATGATTAGTGATGTGGAGCATCTTTTCATGTGTCTGTTGGCCATCTGAATTTTTCTTTGGAGAATTGTCTCTTCATATGCTCCACCCATTTTTTAATTGGGTTATTTGCTTTTTGGGTGTTGAGGCATGTGAGTTTTTTGTATATTTTGGATGTTAACCCCTTGTCAGATATGTCATTTACAAATATATTCTCCCACTCTGTAGGGTCCCTTTTTGTTCTATTGATGGTGTCCTTTGTCATACAGAAACTTTTTAGTTTGATGTAGTCCTATGTGTTCATTTTTGCTTTTGTTTCCCTTGCTTGAGGAGATGCATTCAGGAAGAAGTTGCTCATGTTCATATTCAGGAGATTTTTGCCTATGTTTCCTTCAAAGAGTGTTATGGTTTCATGACTAACATTCAGGTCTTTGATCCATTTTGAGTTTACTTTTGTGTATGGGGTTAAACGATAATCCAATTTCATTCCCTTGCATGTAGCTGTCCAGTTTTGCCAACATCAGTTGTTGAAGAGGCTATTTCCCTTTTGTACATTCACGGCTCCTTTATCGTATATTAATTGACCATATATTGGTGGGTTTATATCTGGGCTCTCAATTCTGTTTCATTGGTCTATTGTTCTGTTCTTGTGCCAGTACTAAATTGTCCTGATTACTGTGGCTTTGTAGTACAGCTTGAAGTTGGGGAGCCCAGCTTTATTCTTCCTTCTCAGGATTGCTTTGGCTATTTGGGGTCTTTTGTGGTTCCATATGA
This sequence comes from Smutsia gigantea, assembly GCA_032199065.1. NCBI lineage: Eukaryota > Metazoa > Chordata > Mammalia > Pholidota > Manidae > Smutsia > Smutsia gigantea. The sequence continues at coordinate 42,398 of JAVSCE010011117.1, forward strand.
ATTTTAGAATGATTTGCTATAGTTCACTGAAGAATGCTGCTGGTATTTTGATAGGAATTCCACTGAATCTGTAGATTGCTTTAGGCAAGATCGCCATTTTAGCAATATTAGTTCTTCTTATCCATGAGCATGGAATGTGTTTCCATTTATTGGTATCTTCTTTAATTTCTTTCATGAGTGTCTTGTACATTCAAAGTATAGGTCTTTCACTTCCTCGGTTAGGTTTATTCCTGGTATTTTATTCTTTTTGATGCAATGGTGAATGGCATTTTTTCTGATTTCTCCCTCTTCTAGTTCATCATTAGTGTATATGAATGAAACAGATTTCTGTGTATTAATTTTGTATCCTGCAACTTTGCTGAATTCAGATATTAGATCTAGTAATTTTGGAGTGGAGTCTTTAGGGTTTCTTATGTACAATATCATTTCATCTGCAAACAGGCAGCGTTTAACTTTTTCTATAACAATCTGGGTGCCCTTTATTTCTTTGTGTTGTCTAATTGCTGTGGAGAGGAACTGCAGAAGTATGTTAAGTAAGAGTGGAGAGAGTGGGCATCCTTTTCTTGTTCCCGATCTTAAAGGAAAGGTTTTCAGCAGCTTGCTGTTAAGTATGACGTTGGCTGTGGGTTTATCATATAGGGCCTTTATTATGTTGAGGTACTAGCCCTCTATACCCATTTTGTTGAGAGTTTTTATCATGAATGGATCCTGAATTTTGTCAAATGCTTTTACTGCATCTATGGAGATGATCATGTGGTTTATGTCCTTTTTGTTGATGTGGTGGATGATGTTGAAGGATTTTCTAATATTGTACCATCCGTGCATCCCTGGAATAAATCTTACTTGATCATGATGGATGATTTTTTTGATATATTTTTTAATTCGGTTTGTTAATATTTTGTTGAGTATTTTTGCATGTTCATCAGGGATATTGGTCGGTAATTTTCTTTTTTTGTGGTGTCTTTGCCTGGTTTTGGTATTAGAATGGTGCTGGCCTCATAGAATCAGTTTGGAAGTATTCCCCCTTCTTCTACTTTTTGGAAAACTTTAAGAAGGATGGGTATTAGGTCTTCACTAAATGTTTTATAAAATTCAGCAGTCAAGCCATCTGGTCCAGGAGTTTTGTTCTTAGGTAGTTTTTGGATTACCGATTCAATTTCACTGCTGGTAATTGGTCTGTTCAGATTTTCTGTTTCTTTCTGGGTCAGCCTTGGGTGGTTGTATTTTTGTAGAAAGTTGTCCATTTCTACTAGGTTATCCAGTTTGTGAGCATAAAATTTTTCATAGTGGTCTCTAATAATTCTTTGTATTTCTGTGGTGTCCATAGTGATTTTTCCTTTCTCATTTCTGATTCTGTTTATGTGTGTAGACTTTCTTTTTTTTTCTTGATAAGCCTGGCTAGGGGTTTATCTATTTTGTTTATTTTTTGAAGAACCAGCTCTTACTTTCTTGATTCTTTCTATTGTTTTATTTTTCTCGATTTAATTAATTTCTGCTCTAATCTTTATTATATCCCCCCTGGAATCTCTGACCGGAATTTATTCCTGAGTTCTTGAATATTTTTCTGTACCTCCATGAGCACGTTAATGATTTTTATTTTGAAATCTCTTTCATGAAGATTCATGAGGTTGATTTCATTTGAGTCTTTCTCTCGTGTATTCATAATTTTGCTTTGTACTAGGTTCCTTTGATGTTTCATATTTGTATGTGGCACCCTCTAGTCCCCAGAAGCTCTACTCTCCGGAGCTGCTCAGCCTCTGGAGCAATGTCGGGGGTCGCAGAGGAGCAGTGTTAGTGCCTGGGGGGAGGAAAGAGTTGCTTCCTGCTTCCTGGCTGCTATGCCTGTCTCCACTCCAACAGGTGATTTTGAAATCATTAGAAAAATGTGAGGAATGATAATTACTAAAAATTATATCACCTGATGAGCAGTTTCATAAGGTACACATAGTTTAGTTTATATAGATAATAAAAGGTGGTTTGAATTTTTTGATTTCTATGTTGATTTACATATAAGTGTACGAGTTAACATACTCTGAATTTTTACTTCTGGATGAAGGCAGGCAAGAAGGAAGGTTAGAAGGCAACTGTCATGGTGCTAGAATTTATGGGAGAGAAAAAGGAAGGAGCTGAAGTAGAAAGGTGGAAGTAATAAGAATTCCTGACCAATTTGATATTTGAAAAGAAGATTGAAGGATGATTTCTGACTCAATGAATTGGATAGTACCAATTTTTATTATACTGAGTCTGAAGAACATTATAACACCCATATAGAAATATGTAAAAGTAATAATAATTATAAATATTTATATCAGGCTAAATAGTGTTTTACATTCTTGCATATACTTTATTTGATTTTCTTACCAGCCCAATAAGTATAGTAATACTGTTATTACTAATTGCTCTTCCTTACTGAGTACCTATTATCCCTCCATTCAGCAGTGTTATTTGAGCCCCCTACAAGTCAGGAGTTGGCGATATATCAGTGAGTAAGATACACCCCTGTCCTCATGGAGCTTACATTCACATGGAGGGGAACAGACAATAATGGGATATATGTAAAGTAGAAGGTCTGGAACTGAATCAGGGTAAGTGGATAGAATGTGATGGTGTTATTTAAATAGGGTAGTCAGAGAAGGAGACATCTGAAGAGAATCCTGAAGGGAGTAACTCATGTGACTATCTTGGGAAGAATCATTTTGGGCAGTGGGCATAGCCAGAGCCAATTCTCTAAGGTGGAGATGTTTTTCCAATGGATTTGAAGATCAGCAAAAAGGCCAGTGTGGTTACTATGGACTGCGTGAAAGGGTGATTCACAGGAGATACAAGATGAAGTCAGTGTGGTTGGCAGAGGCCACACACAGGATGTTTTTTGGCCATAGTAAAGCATTAAGATTTTACTCTAAGTCTTGTGTATTGAAAGAACACTCTGGCTGTTGTATTTGACAAGACGCTGGGGCAGCAAGAATAGGAAAAAGAGGCTAAATTCTGAAGCACTTGAGCTACTTGTAGCTTAGGTAAGAGATGATGATGGCTTGGATTAGGGTGTAGCAGTGGGTGTGGTGCCAAGAGGTAGATTTTAGATACATTTCAAAGGTAGAACAAATGGAACTTACTAAAAATTGACTATGGGATGCAGAAAAGGAGGAAAACACAATGAATGCAAGGTTTTTGGCTCTAGTCACTTGCTGGGTGAATGGTGATACATTAATGAGAAGGTGAAGACCTGGTAAAGAGCAGGTTTGAAGGGGAAAATATGGAGTCTTGGAAAATCTGGAGATGTGTGAAGTCTGAGATACTATGTGCTAGGTGCCTTTAAATTCTCTTAACAATTTTTTTAATATCTGGATGGGAGGTATGACCACTATCCCTGTTTTTTGGATGCAAAACTAAGGCTTTGAGATTTTCTTCAATTTAAGTTCTATGACCAATGGGTTGGAACAAATTCCGGAACTCAAAGAAGGCCAGGAGATACAAGATAAAGTCAGGGCAGTTGGCAGAGGCCACACACACAGGATGTTTCCAGTAAAATATAGTAAAATACAGTCAATGAATTTAATTCAATGGTATTTCCTGAAGATCACTATGTTCTTATTACTATTAGGTAGTGAGCCAGGGGGAAGGGAATTAAATATATTAACCTTCTGTTATCCTCCAGGAATTTGTAGTATTGCAAGGAATGTAAATGTAGTAGGAAAAAACACTGAAATTGTGGACCACAGCTCAAAGTAGGATAGTGTTAAAAACAACACTCACTGAAATAATGTAGTGGAGAGAGAAAAGTCAGTAAGGGCCAGGATGGGTGGCTTGAACTCCTTTCTGGAAGATACAGGGGAGGATTTTAATGAGAGAGAGTTGGATGGAGGCAGGGAGATCTGCAGGCCAGGAAACTGCCTGGATATGGTCAGTGTGTGCCTTGGGATACCACAGAGACCATTCAACTGAAGTAAAGGGAGAAAAAGATGGATGGGCAGAGAAAGGCCAAGTTAGAAAGGGCTGTGAAAAGCAGTCAGAACATCTTGGATTTTATCCTGTGGATACCAATAATGGTTTCTATGGCTAGAGCTGAAACATAGTCAACATTCACCATTTCTTAACTAACATTTTCCTAAGATGTTGCCAAACTCATACAGGCAGTACTTACATTTTACTTATATTTAATATTTTTCATTTGCAATAAAAATGATCACATACAACATCTAGGTGGATATTTTGACATGCTAGTACCCTTTGGTTCCAAACCCATTCAAATAATACATTTTTGTCCAAAAAAAGGAATTATAATGTGAGGTTATAAAAAGTCCATTTCCCTCTTAACATTCTTCCTAGCAACTCAGTTGTTTTCTTTAGCTTTTATTAAAACAACCTTTGTGTGAATTGGCAATTTGTTTTGTAAATATCAATGAAAGCATATTTCAGAGACTATACTAATAAAAACCAACTCAGTTTTAGGAATATGCTTGCTGCCAGACATCAGTCTTCAGCTCGTATTATAAGTATTTCCAGTAAGTCTTAAATATACACTACCATGAGAAATAGCTTACTGTTTAAGATCAAAAAAGTTGAAAAATCCTTCACTGCCTCTCAAAAATTGTTCAAGGCTTCTGTATAATAAAATGTATTTTCCTTTCTGACAAACTACATTTTTAACAGCTCAAGCACTTCAATTTGATAGAACACTTTTTCCAAAAAAAACCTGCTTAGACTCAGTTTATTATCATCCTAGTATCTATATATTTTATAACATTTTTTTAAGAGTCTGGTATAATAACATTTCAGTAATACCTATCTTGAACCCTTATCCACTTTATAAATTTTACAAGAATTATAAGCTTTGTTCAAGACTCCAACAAATTCCATTACTATTTTTCAAGTGCATACAACTCAGCTATTGTCATAAGCTACATTTAATAAGAGAAAATATTATTTCTCAAATGAAATGTAATATGGAGAGACTGCTAACTAAGTGTTCTAAAGAACTTTCACTGGAATGTCTCCTGGCTGGCAGATGAAGTATCCCTGAGAAGTGAAATAGTATCACTGCCTAGTTCTCTTCTGGTCATGGTATCTCTGTGATGTTTTCTCATATAAATATTTTCTGTCCCTCCCTCTCCTCTTAGAAAGCATGGTTTCCACAATATAGCTTTCTTCAAGTTTCCAACTGAATTAGTGAATTAATTCCATATATACTTTGAGTGTGATACCATGTGCCTATAGCCAAGCTAGTTATTATGGGGTAGACATAAGGAGCATAAAATATGATTTTGCTATGAAGCACCTCACATCAAACTTTAACTCTATAAAACATGAAATGACAGAAAATAGTTTAAGTAAGTACCAATTACAAAATAGAGATTAGAGTCAAAGTGAGGAGAGATAAATATAAATGTGGGTTAAGGTAGGTGGGAAAGCTTCCTGCAAGACATGGCTTCATAAATGCCTCAAGGAATGGGCAAGACAAAGAGAGAGAAAGTGGAAATCCATTCCAAGCAATGAGATTAAAATAAATGAAAGAGCAGGATGGAGGGAGGGAACTCATTTACTGAACGGTTATTAGATGCCAGATGCTATAGAAATATTTATGAAATGAAGTAAAAATCATTTAATCTTCACAGTAAGCCTTTACAGTGGATATTATTATCTCCACCTGGCAAAAGGAAAACAAGGTTTAGAGAAGGGAAGAAAGTCGCCCTAGTTTACCCATTACACATTTCAGAATCAGGATTCAGTACTTAGACTGGTCTGTTCCCAGAGCTGGGCTTTCTCCAGGAGCTCACGGTCTATGCTGCAGGTGACTGTGCTGCAGTGAGGAGGCCGTCTGGTCTGTAGTGATCCAGTTTGATGGTTAGATGAAACCAGATTAAATGTGCTGCCAAAGTTAGGGTTGAAAAAGCTAGGATGATCAGATTTTGGGATTACAGGTGGTCACTGATAGTTCTTGAGCTGGGAGTGAACATGGTGTGAGCAGTGTTTAGGAAAGGTAAAATGGTCATTGTTTTGATAAACAGGAATAGGTGATTCTATAGTGAGTAGACGTAAGGGGCTCTTGTAAAATTTCAGGGATCAAAATACACAGGCCTGGTCTAGAATGATGGCATGAGAATGGAGAAGAGATAGAAATGAGAAAATAAAAGAAAAATCAAGAGAACTTAGAGGCAGACTGAATAAAAGGACCAGTAACTCATAGGTCGGCTTTCGAGACGGTGAGAATTATAGCGCTACTGACAGAAACTGGAAAGCTGAGAGATGGAGGTGGTCTGAATATATTATGAGCCACGCGTTGAGAGGCACAAACCAGGAAAAGCAGCATACTTTCAGGCAGCAGAAGAAAGACATAAAGATATAAAGCTCTTAGAAAAAACAAGCAGCACTGTTTTTGGAGATAGTAAAACAATTTTTTTCCTAATCAAGACATTCAAATATTTCCAATTTTCCTACTTAAATTATCTTGGAAAGAAGCCTAAGAGTTGAATATGGAAAGAAAATGCTATGGCCTTTCTTCTAAATGTTAACTATGAGAGTCAGAGTATGAATGATATAAGGATGAAGTTTATTTTCAGGTAAAATAACTACTCTTTTCATATTTATTTATTGGTTTTAGCAACATTAGAATCTCAAATTCAAGGACAAATCAAATAACTTTTGAATAGATATTCCTTAAATAACTTGTTCTACTGTAATAATACCTACCTCTTAACACTGTTTTGGGGACTGACGTAAGTAAAATCAAATATGTAAAAGTTTGTTTTAAATTACAAGGTCGACAGAAAATGCTATCCTTATCACACATACAGTTCAGATTTGGGCCCTCTTTTGCTTAATCACTGCATGTCTTCAGACCAGACCTTGAAATGCTCGGATCCTCAGTTGTATAAAAGGAGGAGGGTAGCCCAGGTACCCTGGGAATCTCCACCTCTGAGTAGTGCAAAGGACAGCACTACCATGTGTAGCATCAGTTCATGTCTTTGATACAAAAATCATTATTTATCTGAAAATGGGAAATGTACATTGAGAATAAAAATACAGAAATTGGAAGCAAGACCTCAGAGACTCACAGACCCTGAGAAGTGACGGATGGTTACCATAGGGAAGGGGTTGTGGTGTGGGTGAGTGGGGTGGGTGAGGGAGATAAAGGGGCACAGAAATTTCAATCATAATATACGTCGGTCACAGAGATGGTCGTGCAGCATGGAGCATATAGCCAGTGATTCTGTAACATCTTCCTATGTTGACAGATAGTAACTGCACTAGTTGGGGAGATGATTGAATGATGTGTGTACTGTTAAATCACTGTGTTGTATACTTGAAACCAATATAATATTATATATAATCTATACTTCAATAAAACATACACTTAAAAAATAAAATGAAATAAAATGAACTTTTAAGTTTGCCTCTAAAAAAAGACCGCACAAGTCTCAGTAATAATACAATATAATAATATACTACAGTAGATGGTTCCAAACATTTTTATATATGTAGATATTTATATTGAAGAAGAATTGAAGGCTTTATCAAGAAGTAAAGTCCTAATGATAAATGTGAAGCAATTGACAATAAGAGCATCCAGTCCCTTAAATTGGGTATTAGGGACCTAAAATCATCATTACAAAAATGAAATCAGTGAATTGGAACAGTGAAACTAGCTGGATTAAGGGGTATATGAATTGCCATAAAGTTTTTTCTCTTTTTTATTTTTTGATGTCTTCTGTAGCGAGTCTCACAAGTTATGGCTGCCATTTTGCTACATATAAAAATGAGACCTTAAGCTAGAAACAAATGAAAAGAAATAACCATCCTCAGATAATCTGAAAATATGAAAGTATTAACAATCAAAATTAGCAAAATCCCAAATCAAAGCCTACCCTGTGAGGTATCTAAATCAACTCCCAAAATTTCTGAATAACACATTTGGGACAAAAGTCCATAATATTTGAAAGGAATAAAAATGATTTGTATATCTGAATATTCTCTACAGTATCATGCTGTCACAACAGAGATAACTTTGTGAAGTTTTTCCATGTTGACACAGAAGTTCTGACCGTAACACAAAATTCCAGTTGCAGCATATATAGCTCAGTCATTTTGAAATCATGTGACATTGTTCCGAGGCAGGACTTATGCAACCTGTAAATTCCAACATTTTCCTAAATTGTCGTAATGAAGCTTCAGCTAATCTCCCCTTTACCAGTATCACCTGTCATATAATAGGTTTAGAGGAAATGGAAAGATCAGAATTGATTATAAAATCTCTAAGATGTCAGTGACATAAGCAAGATGGCAGACTAGTAAGCTTCAGGCTCTGTACTCCATGGAAACATTAGAGAAGCAACTAGATACTGACTGAAATAACTTTATGAAAACTGAAACCAGTCAAAGATCTAAAGCAACCAAGAGTATGCCCCATCAAGAAAAAGCTGCTTTCAATATGGTATGCTTTCAATATGGTAGCAAATTTTTTGGCATGTTTACTCTCACTTGCCCCAGCTTTGAAAGGTCAGACTTTTTAACAAAGTGCTGGGAAAACTGGATATCAAAAAATAATGCAAAATAACGAAGATGGATCTTTACCTCACACCATATATAAAAATTAACAAAAAATGGACCAAAGGTTTAAATGTAAGACACAAAAGTATAAAACTCTTACAAAATAGGAAAAGCTTCATGACACTGGATTTGGTGATGATTTCCTGGATATGATACCAAATGCACAGGCAACAAAAGGAAAATTAGGTAAATTGAACTTCACCAAAATTAAAAACTGTGTATATCAACGGACACTATCAACAGAGTGAAAAAGCAACCCATGGAATGGAAGAAAATATTTGCAAACCATGTATCTGACAAGGGATTAATATCCAGAATATCTAATGGACTCCTACAATGCAGCAATAAAAAACCAAACAACTCGATTTAAAAAATGGGAAAAAGAAGATACACAATTGGCCAAGAAGTACCTATAAGATGTTCATTATTCATTAGGGAAATGCAAATCAAACCATAAAGAAATACCACTTCACATCCATTAGGACAGCTGTTATATATAGTTTTAAGACCCAGAATTTAAAAAGTGTTGGTGAGAATGTGGAGAAATTGGGACACTTGTGCATAGTGGTAGAGCCACTGTGGAAAACGGTATGGCAGTTCCTCAAGAAATTCAACATAGAATTACTATATGATTTGGCAATTTCACTTCTGGATATATACTCAAAAAAACCTGAAAGCAGGGACTTGTACACTCATGTTAATAGCATCACTATTCACAATAGCCAAGAGCTGGAAGCAGCCCAACTGTCCATTGGTGGATGAATGGATTAAGAAAATTTAGTCCATATATACAATGAAATACTATAAAGCCTTAAAAACAAGGAAATTTTAATACATGCTACAACATGAATGAACCTTGAGGACATTATACTAAGTGAAGTGAGCCAGTCACAAGAAAGACAGACACTGTATGATATCATTTACACGAGTTACCCAGAGTAGTCAAATTCATAGAATGGTCATTCCCAATAGCTGTGGGAGGGAGGTGTGGGGAATTGTTCAATGGGTGTAGTTTCAGTTGGGAAGATGGAAGAGTTCTGGAGATGCATGATGGTGACAGTTGTACAACGTGAGTTCATGTACTTAAAACCAATGAAAATTAGTGGTTGAGGTGGTAAATTTCATGCTCTGTACATTTACCACAATAAAATAATACAAATAAAAATCTTAGACTAAAATGTCTCCAGATAGTAACTTCTGTCACTGAGTGCTTAGGTTAACCCCTTTTCCTCTCACTGTGGCCAATAGGGGCTACCTTGACAGGTGCATGAAAAGATTTTAACTTCTATGACACCAAAGTATCTTTAACTTACTAAGGATTGTTGGAAATCATATATAAAATGTCTATGTCACATACAACTGCACCCTAAGATGTATTTTTACAGTTTTATTGCCAATGTATCTAAGTGTTTTTTTTTATGGAATGTGAGGTGTGATATTTCACATATATTAATGAGCTAAATGTTTTGGTACATGGATAGCAAAGTTAATGACCATTTGACTGACAGAATTAACTTAGGAGAAATGAACACCCAGACGTGGTCTAACTTACATTTTTCTCTCTCTCAATTTAAATATCCCAGATTTATTTAAGCATATATTGGTCTCCTTACCTAAAATAATCATCCTCCTTCATTCTACCTGCTCAAATTCTACCCATTATTTAGGACTCAGATAAAGAAAGCATTTTAGAAAGTATTATTTGACTTCCCCAACCCACATTCATAATACTAACCTCTAGTCTCTATCTTGTCATTTAGTACTTAGTACTTAGACTACCTCATATTATTTGCTATCACTTTTATGCTTTAGAATCAACTAAAATGTACTGAAAAATTGACAGGTATTCCAGTTCAAAAGGACAGCGCAAAATAGTGATACAAGTAAATTCACTGAAACCAAATTGTGACCTTGTTTATTAAAGTCTAGGGCAGCTCAGTATGAGCATGAGTTCAAAACTACTATTGATTTGGATTCTTTCATAAGTTAAATCTAAACACTGGCTATGGAAGACTGAAAGGAAGGACCTCCCGATATCCTGCACCCAACACACACACAGTAGCACACACATACATACTCAACTACACATACTGAACACAGTTTGCACATGAGTAGCAACTGAATGGAAAGAAACCATCTGGAAGCTAAGGCAACAGCATTTTTTGAGCACCCAATATGATATAAAGCACTTCCCTAAACCCTAAGAATAAGGAACTCACACCTCTACAGTCATCTTTAACCCAAATTCAGAGTCTATTACATTTGTGGTTAGGACATGCCTCTGGGAAGTGGACTTCAGGGTTAACCTGGGAATTTTGCTCTTGGATCAGACATGAAACCAAGCTGAGAAAAAATATGAGAGGAGGTGGAGGGCAGTTGTATTCCCTGAAATGAAAAACATGTATTCCAACAAAAAGACGTTTACTCTTTGTAGTTAAAACTACATATTGGAGTTCAAATTCTTTCTACTAATATATAAGATTTATTGAAATTATATTGTTGAGAAGGACCAAGAATGCTGGATATTATTTCAGGTTTTCAAGCTATAAGGAAAAATAGTGCCTTTAGGTTTTCTGTTCAACTAGCAAAAGTATAGCTTCATATTTACAACACTAAAGCTAGTGCAGTGTCAGCACCTCCATCAAATTCTGTTGTTCAGCAGTTTATAATTCAAGCAGAAATGTTCACTCCAAGCCTAAACTTGGCCTACACAGTCTCAGAGAAAATGGAGAAAAAAGTTATTTTGGCTAGGGCTGACTTATAAAAGCAAAAGAGAGGGTGCTTTCACTGAGCATTTTGAAAAACATCTTTTGAGAATTTGAGACTGTCAACTGAGAACTACTAATGCCCTCCGTTCCTAAAGTTTAGAAATAACCTGAAATTCCATGATGTCGTGTCAGCATCAGCAGTATCTTAATTACTTTTATTAAATTCTTCACCAGGTAGAATTCCATATCAGACAGAATTACTGTTCATAGAAAAAAACCCCAACTATCATGGAAAACTAGGACAAATAAGTAGAAATTTGTCATGAAGTCATCGTGAGATTTTAGATATATTTTTCCTTTAAGTACAATTCCCTGTTGCCTCATAAATACACATAAAAAAGGAAGAAAAAAATTTTTTTCCTGTTTTTAAAGTACATTGAAATGGCAGGCTGGAATTTCCAGAATCAGCCTTCCTCTTTCCAAATGTTATCTTGGACTAAGAAACAAGTTAGTGTTGAAGTGAATTTCGGGTGGCAGATGACAAGACCTACTGGGTGCCCAACTCACTGGAGGAGAGTGGGTGTGAATGGAGCAGGAGCTAGTTAGTTCTGGGATGCCATTCAATTTTAAGTCGTGTGGCAGGGGGATTGTAGATCGCCTGGGCGCCATCCCGTGGATAAGTCTAGCAGCCACCCCATCATTACTCTGATCTCCTACAGTACCTTCAAGATACATAAAAACTTTGATACTGTGATATTAAGGCATTGCTTAAGAAGGCCATCCTTTCCTATCTACAGAAGGCTCATTTTTATTAAATTGTTGTCTCTTCTCATACAGAATTTATTGAAGGCTTACTATGGGCCAGCATACAGCTGACTGGACAGGATTTCTGTCCTTCAGATGTCAAGAGGAAGTGAACAGTTCATAGGGCCCTGTACAATTTGGGAAAGCCATGTGGGTGAGTTCAGCCCTGAAAAGGATCATGAGGTATCAAGGGCTACACCTCTCTTCCCCACCACGCAGCTTTCACCACCCTTTAAAATGGTACTGACTCACCAAGCGTCCCCTTTCTACCTCCTTCAGGTCCGCTCTTTGAGGACGGGCCCCTACGACGTTTTCTGAGAGGAACCACCAAGCCTGAGCGGTTCCAAGTACAGTTTTCGGCGGGGGTAGGGGTGGCGTCCGGAAGAGGGGGCGGGCCTGGCGGCGTGGTCTGGAGAGTCTGGAGGGTCTGGCAGGGCTCTGCCATCCACGGGAACCGAGGGGCCTTCTAGGGCTCTGGGCTCACCTGATTGAACTGGGCAGCGATGAGGGAAGGTTCCCACAGCTTAGAAGCGGTGCTCGCAGTCCCGCCTTTCTCCTTCTTGGGTGCCATGAAAAGGACGGGAGGAGCACTGGCGCCTAAACTGGGCTCTGACCGGGAGTAAGCGTCCCCGCTGCCATAGTAACCGAAGCCACGCCCAGTTCCTGAACCAACTCGTTTCCGGTCCCACAGACCTGCTCTGAATCTTCCTGCCAACTGCTTCCGTCGCCACAGCAACCGAGAGTCCGATCGCGCAGGCACCTCCGGGGCGGGGGGCGGGGGGCGGGGCTCCCAGCCGCTCTGGTTAAAAGGTTTAGGATATTTCCACCGGCAGAACCGTGCAAGTGGAGGACTGGATAAGGCCGGTCTCGAGCTGGCCAGGGTACTTTTTTTTTTTTACTTGCTTCTACCCTGTGCTTCTTGGAGCCTTCTCTGGTCCGAGGTATTGTCTACAAACTAAAATTCCCTGAAATCCCGCGCATGATTTCACCAAAATTTCTTTGATCCTGGGTAACTAGAAAGGAGAACTGACCCCTTCAGGAGCCATACCATGCTGTTTTCTCATCCGTTGTAATCCGCCCAAAGTGTTTCCTTATATGAAGCCAAATTTGTCTCTGCTGTGGTGTGGGGTCTGCTTCCCCCGGCTTTACTAAACAAGTCTGACCACTCCTCCACGAGATCCTTTACAGTATAATAGTAGTCAGATTAATGTCTTTCTAAATCATCTTCTCTGTCTCATCAGCCCCAGTTCTTTTTAAACTGTTCACTGGTAAGTAGAATGTTTATCCTCACCCTGTACTCACTAACATGTAAAATATCCTCGTCAGATTCTCCAATATAATGATAGTAATAATAATAATGATACTAACAACAACTCTTGTTTCTTGCACACTGGTTATATATCCTGTATATAGTTATACGGTTTAATTCTTGCAACAAGGTCCAAGTCCCACAGTGTACGACTGATGGCACCACAATTAGAATCCAGGTTACCTAAATCCCAAATCCAGTGTGCTTAACTTCCACACTATTGTCTACTACTATTTTAATACCGCCAAAATGAGAGATATTTCCCTTTGGGGGCTAGACATACTTTTATCTATTTATTATTGCAGTGAGCCTAATTTAAGAATAGCCAGTGGCAGAGCTAAAAAAAAAAGTTTTTTGTTCTCTTCAGCCTTCTACATAAAATGCAGTGCTTAACTATTCACCCCAGGCCTGCCCTTTGCCTGGAGGTGAGATGCTTCAGTGGGCCAGGGATGGCCTAAGTGATACATGTGACCTATAGCTTAATTGCATTGTGCATGAACCTGCCAGATGACCTTCCACAGGGGGAAGGTGTTCTCTTTTTACTGCCTTCTTTGAGGATGGAATTGTGTGTGAAGGGGATAGTGAATCTAGTCACTGCTATCTTACTTCATTTGGGGGCTGGTTTAAAGACGATGATGTTTCTCGACTCTTGTCCATAATTTGGACGAATGAAGGGAAGGCTTCTCCCCCCACCCCAATTCCTGAATACAAATTAAAGAGAAAGCACAAATTCTAGAACAGTCTTTCCACAGGAGATTTTCAAAAACCTTAAACTTTTCCTTTCTTGGTGTAACATGTATAGTTTACCTTCTGGGAAGGAATTAGATCCTTGCAGCTTAGCCACAAGCCACAACAAAGCCCTTTCTTCTTAGGAGAATAAACTGTCTGATGCATAGTGATGCCAGAGGGATCATGCCGGAAGGGGATTTTCCCGAGGGTCTCAGTCTCCATCACCTAGGCTGCTGCTGATTCATTATTATAGCATTTTCTCCAAAATTTTGTTCTTCACTAAAATTTCCTTTGTAAGGTGAAAACTGTTTTTGGATTATGCCTTGAATATTAACATGCAGCTCTTACAGACAAAAAAAAAGAAAATCTAAGTAATCATTGATTACATCATTCCTAATTTTGGTCATGATTCTTCCCATAGTTTTAAACTGTTTGGGAAAAAGTCCTGCATTTTTTTTTTTTGAAAAACAAGAAAAAGTTTGTTGGCCTTCCAGTTAGGTTTTATAAAACAATTTAACTAGATATTTATTCATGTCATACTATGTTACTGATTTTGTTTCTTTTTGAATGTGAATGCATATTTCAAAATAAGACATATATGCCCAGTTAGTTTACCCAAATCACTAGCACATGATTAATAAGTTGCAGGTAATAGAAAACAAAGGAGAAAAAAATGGAATGAGAAAAATTAAAATTAAGTGTTATTTTAAAATTGCAGAGAAAGTGTCACTAGTTACATCTTACAAGTGTCAGATGTCCAACACCAATTTTGGCAGCAATAAAATGTGACATTTATTGTGGCAAAAAAAGACTAGCTGTTCATCAAACATTTCATTTTCTTTCCTCAGGCTATGAGAGTCAGACATTTTTCAGCCTTCCTTATTCTTAGATGGGAAAGTGTGACTGAGTTCTAGCCATGGGACAAGAGCAGAATGATATATGGCCCTAAATAACACTTCCCAAGCATTGTTCATGTTCTTTCCCTTTCTACCCAGATATTAAGGTGACACTGAAAGGCTTGAATCTCTGAATGATTCCCATGGCACAGAGTTCTGAAGCCCCCTTTCCCCTGAGCTTCACCCTGCTTTCTCTGCCAAAGGCATTCACTTGTGACTATTAAATGGATGGGACTTAAACCTTTATTTTCTCCAGCTGCTGAAGTGTTGGAGTTTGCTATACCAACCAGAGTTACCCTAGCTACTATAACATTTTTGAAAATTTTCATTTGAGAATCAGCTTTTAATAAATCTAACAGTAGCCAGCCTTCCCACAACAGTTTGAGAAAACCACCTTATTCCTTTCAAGTAGGCAGGTCTCAATGTTGGCTACTGTGAGAGGTACAAAGATCTCATTTTTGCCCTTCCAGGGACTGCATCTAGTATTACCCACCAGATAGCACCCTTTATCTTGCCTTCTACCTGCGTATACAGTACATTCATTCACTTCCTTATCAGGTAAAAAAAAATATGACTTTAAAGAAGTGACTTGCATATTATAGTAATACAATAAACCAGTAGTCTGCTAATGACACATACACTTATGAAAATTTTTGCCCATTTTTTAGAAGCTGAACCAGCGAGATCCATCATCAGGTGTCTATATACACAACTCATAATTTAGCAAATAATTGAGAGAAAGTGAACATCTTAACTTCACTTTCTCTCAATTATTCATGGAAAATTTGATTTAATTTTTATTTCATGTTATTTGTGTTTAGAAAATGAAATCTATTTTTCAATGAATCAGAAAAGTAACAGTTTTATATCTTAAAAATTTCAGGATGGAAGAATTCACTTCCAGTATAATCTTTTATAGTTTCCATTGTAAAGTCCTACCTGAATAAATTTAAATATAGAAGTTTTCCAAAACTGATTTAGAAAATTTAATATGAAGATTGTATTACAGAATGATTTTTGCCAAGTTTTGGCCCATCTGATTATTCTAGGTAAAGTGTTACTGTAGATAATGTATGATACAAAATGGGAAGACATTATTCAGTAACCTAATTTACAGGGGATTTCATCATAGAGAATTGATGTTTAATTTCAGAAAATAGACGTGAGTGACAATGTTCATAGTTTTAAGACGTGAGAAACATTCAGCTAAAAGGGGACCCTGCCCAAGAATAGAAAAAAAGAGCCTTACCATCTGTCACACATTTATACTTTTTTGGTATAATAAATTGTTTCCCCCACTAAATAGAAGTTGAAATTTTATAAGCATATACTTTACTGCATAAATTGTCCCATATGTCAGTGGCTAAAACCAAACTATACAATTTGGAGCATTTTCATTCATACTGGCAAGGTTACTTCTAGTTTGTTTTAGTTCTTCCAGTAAGATTTTACATTTACTATTATTGAGTTCACCAAGGATTATCTACTTTTAGGGATGTGCTGTTTCTTTACTATGCTATTATATGTGATACTCTTACTAGCTCATCTCTCCCTGTCCATCACCATGGCAATTAGAATCAACTACAGTTCTTGCAGGTCATAATCCCCAGTAAATTCTGGGAAGTTTGGGAGTGGATCACTTTCTAAAACAACTTGCCTACAAACCCTCTGCTTCTGTCATTGGCAAAAGCATTACTTTTTCTTTACATATACTATTACTGAATTAAGTTATGCTTTTCAAGTTTTATACTTTGATCTTACAGTGTTCAGTGAACTTTTATTCAGGTGTGAAGCCTGAGAGGTCATTTCTCATACCTGAAAGGTCTAGCCAGCTATTGATTCATCCAGTATTTCCACTGTTATCAGGTAACATCAGGAACTATATACCAATTCACATCTAGGCCAAGATTTCAAGTACTCAAAGTACACTGAGTTGCAACAACCTGCTTGCTTATGTCTAAAGAAAGCCTCACAGATGTCCATTGATTGACTTCCTACATCTAAGAACACCTTTTGCTCTATGGATTGTTTACCATCATGATTTTTGTGTTCCTAACCTTCAAAATAGAACATTATAGTGCACTCACTGTCCTTGAGTTTTTATTGCATGTGATGCAGCGGGCTCGATCTCTTCCCACTACAAGGGCCAAAACATATGGAGAATATTACACCTGCATTCTATGGTCAGTATTAGCTTCTCATTCAGTCTGGAGTGCAATTTAAAGTGTTGACTTTAATCTTTAAAACCCCTCATTGTTTAGAAGCCAGTTACTCCAGATATCACATCTCTCCCTATGCATCACCATGGCAATTAAAATCAGCTGTGTGCTTGCTGGTCATAATCTCCAGTGAATTGTGGGAAGCCTGGGAGTGGATCACTTTCTAAAATACTTCCCTACAACCCCTCTGTTTCTGCCATTGGCAAAGCATTATTTGGAGTTTACAGTTTTGGCCTTGAATGTCTTGTCATATATCTGTAGGTCTCTGGAAACATAATTAAGTGCTGTTTGATTTAATTTTTATTTCATGTTATTTGTGTTTAGAAAACTGAATCTATTTTTCAATGAATCAAAAAAGAAACAGTTTTATACCTTAAAAATATAAAAAGCTAAAATTCATCTGTTTCATATTTGTTAGTGTGGGAGTTTTCACTCTAGTATTCTCTCATGTTTTCTTTGAATCCAATTTTAAGTATCTTCAGTGAAAGGATATGCTGTCAATCCTTTGGGAACTATTCCAAAATCCATAACTCATGGTAAGTCCTTTCTTTAAATGCTTAGCTAAATGTCTGATTTCTTACTGTTTTATCAGATCTCTGTTACTTATAAATTTCTACTATGTTAAATAATAACTTTCTCATTACTGCGTAAAAGGTTCAACAGCTGTGCTTGAGGTGAACCTACACCAAATAATATTATGCCAGACCATGCAGCAATCTGTTGGTGGGAAGATGATTGGCAGTTAGGCTTTGAGGAACCAGAAATGTTGTATATGATAGTTTAAACAAAGAGTGGTGTCCACCACTTTTCTTTTTCTTTTTTTAAATTTTTTTATTATTTATTTTTTTATTAAGGTGTTATTAATATACACTCTTATGAAGGTTTCACATGAAAAACAATGTGCTTACTACATTCACCCATATAATCGAGTCCCCCACCATACCCCGTTGCAGTCACTGTCCATCAGTGTAATAAGATGCCACAGAGTCACTACTTGTCTTCTCTGTGCTACACTGTCTTCCCTGTGACCCCACCACACCATGTGTGCTAATCCTAATACCCCTCAATCCCCTTCTCCCTCCCTCCACACCCGCCTCCCCTCACCCCTACCCTTTGGTAACCTCTAGTCCCTTCTTGGAGTTTGTGAGTCTGCTGCTGTTTTGTTCCTTCAGTTTTGCTTCGTTGTTATACTCCACAAATGAGGGAAATCATTTGGTACTTGTCTTTCTCTGCCTGGCTTATTTCGCTGAGCATAATACCCTCTAGCTCCATCCATGTTGTTGGAAGTGGTAGGGTTTGTTTCTTTCTTATGGCTGAATAATATTCCATTGTGTATATGTACCACATCTTCTTTATCCATTCATCTACTGATGGACACTTAGGTTGCTTCCATTTCTTGACTATTGTAAATAGTGCTGCAATAAACATAGGGGTGCATATGTCTTTTTGAATCTGAGAAGTTGTTCTCTTTGGGTAAATTCCTAGGAGTGGAATTCCCAGGTCGAATGGTATTTCTATTTTTAGTTTTTTAAGGAACCTCGATATTGCTTTCCACAATGGTTGAACTAGTTTACATTCCCACCAGCAGTGTAGGAGGGTTCCCCTTTCTTCGCATCCTCGCAAGCATTTGTTGTTCCTAGTCTTTTCTATGTTGGCCATCCTAACTGGTGTGAGGTGATATCTCATTGTGGTTTTAATTTGCATTTCCCTGATAATTAGCGATGTGGAGCATCTTTTCACGTGTCTGTTGGCCACCTGAATTTTTTCTTTGGAGAATCATCTGTTCATACCCTCCACCCACTTTTCATTCAGGTTATTTGCTTTTTGGGTGTTGAGGTATGTCACTTCTTTATATATTTTGGATGTTAACCCATTGTTGGATATGACATTTACAAATATATTCTCCCATACTGTAGGATGCCTTTTTGTTCTGCTGATGGTGTCCTTTGCTGTACAGAAGCTTTTTAGCTTAATGTAGGGGATTAACAATGTTAATTCCCATGTGTTCATTTTTGCTTTTCTTTCCCTTGCCTGAGGAGATGCGTTCAGGATAAAGTTGTTCATGTTTGTATTCAGGAGATTTTTGCCTATGCTGTCTTCTAAGAGTTTTATGGTTTCATGACTTACATTCAGATCTTTGATCCATTTCAAGTTTACTTTTGTCTATGGGGTAAGACAATTACCCAGTTTCTTTTTCTTACATGTAGCTGTCCAGTTTTGCCAACACCAGCTGTTGAAGAGGCTGTCATTTCCCCATTGTATGTCCATGGCTCCTTTATCATATATTAATTGACCATATATGGTTGGGTTTATATCAGGGCTCTCTAGTCTGTTCCATTGTTCTATTGTTCTGTTCTTCTGCCAGTACCAAATTGTCTTGGTTACTGTAGCTTTGTATTAGAGCTTGAAGTTGGGGAGCATAACCCCCCAGCTTTGTTATTCCTTCTCAGGATTGCTTTGGCTATTCAGGGTCTTTTGTGGTTCCATATGAATTTTAGAACTATTTGCTCTAGTTCATTGAAGAATGCTGTTGGTATTTTGATAGGGATTGCATTGAATCTGTAGATTGCTTTAGGCAGGATGACCATTTTAACAATATTAATTCTCCCTATCAATGAGCATGGGATGTTTTCCTTTTATTGGTATCTTCTTTAATTTCTCTCATGAGTGTCTTGTAGTTTTCAGGATATAGGTCTTTCACTTCCTTTGTTAGGTTTATTCCTAGGTATTTTATTATTTTGATGCAATTGTGAATGGAATTGTTTTCCTAATTTCTCTTTCTTCTAGTTCATCATTAGTATATAGGAATGCAACAGATTCCTTTGTATTAATTTTTTATCTCACAACTTTGCTGAATTCAGATATTAGATCTAGTAGTTTGGAGTGGATACTTTAGGGTTTTTTTTATGTACAATATCATGTCATCTGAAAACAGGGACAGTTCAACTTCTTTCTTGCCAATCTGGATGCCTTTTATTTCTTTGTGTTGTCTGATTGCCATGGCTAGGACCTCCAGTACTATGTTGAATATAAGTCAGGAGAGTGGGCATCCTTGTCTTGTTCCCAATCTTAAAGGAAAAGCTTTCAGCTTCTCGTTGTTAAGTATAATGTTGGCTGTGGGTTTGTCATATATGGCCTTTATTATGTTGAGGTACTTGTCCTCTATACCCATTTTGTTGAGAGTTTTTATCATGAATGGATGTTGAATTTTGTTGAATAGTTTTTCAGCATCTATGGAGATGATCATGTGGTTTTTGTCCTTTTTTTTGATGTGGTGGATGATGTTGATGGATTTTCGAGTATTGTACCATCCTTGCATCCTTGGAATAAATCCTACTTGATCATGATGGATGATCTTTTTGATGTATTTTTGAATTCGGTTTGCTAATATTTTGTTGAGTATTTTTGCATCTATGTTCATCAGGGATATTGATCTGTAATTTTCTTTTTTTGTGATGTCTTTGCCTGGTTTTGGTATTAGATTAATGCTGGTCCTATAGAATGAGTTTGTAAGTATCCCTCCTCTTCTACTTTTTGGAAAACTTTAAGGAGGATGGGTATTAGGTCTTCACTAAATGTTTGGTAAAATTCAGTGGTGAAGCCATTTTGACTTGGGGTTTTGTTCTTAGGTAGTTTTTTGATTACCAGTTCCATTTTGTTGCTGGTAATTGGTCTGTTCATATTTTCTGTTTCTTTCTGGGTCAGCCTTGGAAGGTTGTATTTTTCTAGAAAGTTGTCCACTTCTTCTAGAATATCCAATTTGTTAGCATATAATTTTTCACAGAATCCTCTAATAATTCTTTGTATTTATGTGGTGTCTGTGACTTTTCCTTTTTCATTTCTGAATCCGTTTATGTGTGTATATTCTCTTTTTTTCTTGGTAAGTCTGGCTACGAGTTTATTTTGTTTATTTTCTTGAAGAACTGCCTCTTGCGTTCATTGATTTTTCTATTTTATTTATTCATCTCGATTTATATATTTATGCTGTAATCTTTATTATGTCCCTCCTTCTATTGAATTTGGGCCTCATTTATTCTTCTTTTTCTAGATTCTTATTGTGAGTTTAGAGTGTTCATATGGGATTGTTCTTTCCTGAGGTAGGCCTGTATTGCAATATACTTTCCTCCTAGCAAGGCCTTTGCTGCATCCCACAGATTTTCCGGGTTGAACTATCATTGTCATTTGTCTCCATATATTGCTTGATCTCTGTTTTTATTTGCTCATTGATCCATTGGTTATTTAGGAGCATACTGTTAAGCCTCCATGTGTCTGTGAAATTTTTCATTTTCTTTGTATAATTTATTTTTAATTTCATGTTTTTGTGGTCTGAGAAGGTAGATGGTACAATTTCAATCTTTTTAAATTTACTGAGGCTCTTTTTGTGGCCTAGTAAATGATCTATTCTTGAAAATGTTTCATGTGCATTTGAGAAGAATGTGTATTCTGCTACTTTTGGATGGAGTGTTCTGTAGGTGTCTCTTAGGTCCATCATTTCTGATGTGTTGTTCAGTGCCTCTGTCTCCTTACTTATTTTGTGTCTGGTTGAGATTTGTCCTTTTGAGTGAGTGAAGTGTTGAAGTCTCCTAAAATGAATGCATTGCATTCTATTTCCCACTTCATTTCTGTTAGTATTTGTTTCACATAGGTACGTGCTCCTTTGTTGGGTGCATAGATATTTATAATGGACTGACCCCTTTATCATTATGTAATGTCCTTCTTTGTTAGTTGTGGCTTTCTTTGTTTTGAAGTCTATTTTTTCTGATATAAGTACTGCAACTACTGCTTTCTCCTTCCTATTAGTTGCATGAAATATCTTTTTCCATCTCTTCACTTTCGGTCTGTGTATTTCTTTGGGTTTGAGTGAGTCTCTTGTAGGCAGCATATAGTTGGGTCTTGTTTTTTACTCCATTCAGTGACTCTGTGTCTTTTGATTGGTGCATTCAAACCATTTACATTTAGGGTGATTATCACTAGGTATGTACTTATTGCCATTGCAGGCTTTAGATCTGTGGTTACCAAAGGTTCAAGGGTAACTTACTTACTCTCTAGGAGTCTAACTTAACTCACTTAGTATGCTATTACAAACACAATCTAAAGGTTTTTTTTTTTTCTTCTCCTTTTTCTTCTAACTCCATTCTTTATATATATGGTATCATTTTCTGTACTCTTTGTCTATTCTTTGACTGACTTTGGGGGTAGTTGATTTCATTTTGCATCTGCTTAGTAATTGTTCTACTGTCTTTACCATGATTTTATTTCCTCTGGTGACAGCTATTTAACCTTAGGAACACTTCCATCTATAGCAGTCCCTCCAAAATACACTGTAGAGACAGATTGTGGGGGGTAAATTCTCTCAGCTTTTGCTTATCTGGAAATTGTTTAATCCCTCCTTCAAATTTAAATGATAATCTTGTTGCATACAGTATTCTTGGTTCGAAGCCCTTCTGCTTCATTGCATTAAATATATCATGCCACTCCCTTCTGGCCTGTAAGGTTTCTGTTGAGAATTCTGATGATAGCATGATGGGTTTTCCTTTGTATGTGATCTTTTTTCTTTCTCTGGCTGCTTTTAGTAGTCTGTCCTTATCCTTGATCTTTGCCATTTTAATTATTATATGTATTGGTGTTGTCTTCCTTTGGGTCCCTTGTGTTGGGAGATCTGTGCACCTCCATGTCCTGAGAGACCTTTTCCTTCCCTAAATTGGGGAAGATTTCAGCAGTTACCACCTCAGAGACACTTTCTATCCCTTTTCCTCTCTCTTCTTCTTCTTGTTACTCTATAATGTGAATATTGTTCCATTTGGTTTGGTCACACAGTTCTCTGAATATTCTTTCATTCCTAGAGATTACTTTTTTCTCTCTGTGCCTCAGCTTCTTTATATTCCTCTTCTCTAATTTCTATTCCATTCACTGTCTCCTCCACTATATCTCATCTGCTATTAAAATCCCTTCATTGTATGTTTCATTTCTGATACTCTATTCTGTAATGATTGAATTTCCTTCTGGAATTCTTTCCTGAGTTCTTGAATATTTTTCTGTACCTCCATGAGCATGTTTATAGTTTTTATTTTGGAAACTCTTTCAGGAAGATTGATGAGTTCAGTTTCACTTGACTTTTTCTGGTGTTTGTGGGATTTTGGTTTGAACCAGGTTCCTTTGACATTTCATATTTGTATGTGGCACACTGTAGTGCCCAGAAGCTCTACTCTCAGGAGCTCCTTAGCCCATGGAGCATTGGTGTGGTCATGGGGGATCAGCGCTGGTGCCTGGGGCGAGGAAAGAGTTGTTTCCTGCTTCCTGGGTGCTATGCCTGTCTCCACCGTCTAAACCAGTGGGCCAAGCACAATGGTTTAAACCTCTATGCTTTGTGTTTGTACCTGCCATAGGCAGGGCTTCCCTTTGGCTGGCTGACGCCAGAGCAGGTGCTGCTGGTTTGACAGCCAGGTGGTACAGGCTGGCCAGAAGGAAGGCACAGCAGGCTGCGTATCATGGTGGAGGGGCTTGGAGCTGCATAGCCAGCCCTCGGGATGGAGTGCCTGAAGCTATGGAAAGTTCGCAACCTGCTGGGCAGAGTGCACTTGGACAATTTTGTCCACCTGTCCTTTTTCCTGAGCAGTAAGCTCTGTGCAGTCCTTGTCCCTTTAGCAACCCTCTCACTATTAGGAAGTCTCTCAGACTGCCCACCTTTCTTTTGTCCCAGAGCAGCCAGATGTGGATCCCTGTTTTTCCACAAGCAGCTGGAATCTCAGCCTCTCCAGGTATTCTGCCTATCTAAGCTTTCCAATCTTACTAATCTCCAGTTCACCATGCAGTGTAAGTTCATGACCCCAGAGCAGATCTCCAGGAGTGGGTTTTCAGCAGTTCTAGGCCTCCACTCCCTCCCTGCTCCATTTCTCTTCCTCCTGCTGGTGAGCTGGGGTTGGGGAGGGCTTGAGTCCAACATGTTGGATCACGGCTTTGGAACAATACCTTGCTCCATGAAGTCTGTTCTTTTCTCCAGGTGTATGCTGGCACATCCTTCTTTCCTGTTACTCTTTCAGGATTGGTTATGTTAATTATATTTTTGTATTATATGTGGTTTTGGGAGGAGGCCTCCATCTCACTTCTCATGCTGCCATCTTTAATCCCCTCCTGGTGTCCACCACTTTTCTTACTCCTCCTCCCTCAACTTCTCTCTTTCTCTTTCCCAGCCTAACCATCTCTGACCTCTGACTTTCCTAAAAAAATGCAGGGTACCACTAGGAAGATGTCTGGCAGGGAAGGTTATCTCTGATTTTGATCTTGGAAATAGTAAATGCATCTATGCATAGTTACTTTTTTCTATTTTATGTATGCCAGTCCATGTTTCCATTAATTCATTTTGCTCTTATTGGTTTCTAATTTTTGTGTAACATTCTGGTGTTGAATGAACCCAAATCAAGATTAACTGTAAGATACCATACTGTTCCACTTACTGAGAAGGGGTATCATTCAGTGGGGCTAAGTTGTTTTATTTCTTCTTATATTTCAAACTCATAGATCATGTGTTTATCCAATAACTTTTAAATGTGCTTTCTTAGGTTTCTTCTGTCCTTCAGACACAGCATTTTATATCATATCTATCTCTCTAAAAGAAAATGAGTTTATCTGGTTAAATGCCATTTTATTTCACTGGTTGATTGGTTTTGTTTTTGTGGGGACAGGGAATACTAGAGAAAGAAGGGTCTGGGGGTGGACAGGAGAGGAAGTTATGACTTTGGGTCAACATTCAGCTGTGTGCCCTTGAGACATCCAAACATATAATGTAGGCAATTGGATAGGCAGGCCTGGCACTCTGAGCAGGAATAGACATGGGTGAGTTTATATATGTAGTAATTGAACCTGAGTGGATGAGTATGCCTGGAGAGATGACCCAGTGTGCAGGGGAACAGGGCTTAGGGCTGAGCTCTAGGAGTCCAGTGGTCAGTGGCTCTGAGGAAAAGGATGGGCCAGCAAGGTGTGTGGCCATAAAAGGGAAGAGGAAACTCAGGTGGTGGGCATGTTACTGGAGCCAAAAGATTGGGCTATTTTCAGAATGAGGGAGTGGCCAGCAGTCCTGAATGGTACTAAGATGATGTCAGGTCAGAAAGACTGAAAAATGCTTGCTGGATGTAGGGATAGGGACAAAGAGGTCAGTGGTAGTTAGCTGCTCTTCTTTAACATTTTTGGAAAGTAACAGCTGTGTTCATTTGAATACAGTTCTTGTGAAGGTAGTTTTTCTTCCTGCACTTGAGTCAAACTAATTGGGACATTTGCTTTTTTTTTTTTGAGACATTACTTTTATTTATTTATTACCATTATTTATTTATTTATTTGCTTTTGTATCATTAACATACAGTCACATGAGCAACATTATGGTTACTAGATTCCCCCCATCATCAAGTCCCCACCACATACCCCATTACAGTCACTGTCCATCAGTGTAATAAGATGTTATAGAGTCACTGCTTGTCTTCTCTGTGCTATACTGCCTTCCCTGTGCCCCCCTTACATTATATGTGCTGATCTTAATGCCCCTTATTCCCCTTCTCCCTCCCTTCTGACCCACCTCCCCAGGGAGATTTGCTTTTATGGGTCAACCTAATGAGGCCAAGTGAGGCTCAGATAGCTGGTGAACCATTATTTCTTGTGTCTATGAGGCTATGCATGGAAGATATTGGCGTTTGAATCAGTATACTTAATAAGGAAGATTGCCCTCACCAATTCAGTGGGCATCATCCAATCTGTTGAGGGCTTAGATAGAACAGAAAGGTGAATGAAGGGCAAATTTGCACTCTGTTGAGCTGGGATATCCAGCTTCCTGCCCTCAGGCATCAATGCTCCAGGTTGTTGGTCCTGAGGGCTTGGACTAGGACTTATACCACTGGCTCCCAGCTACTCAGGCCTTCAGGTTTGGTCTGGGGCTACCCCACCAATTTTTCTAGGTCTCCAACTTGTAGGCAGCTGGTCACAGGACTTCTCAGATTCTATAATCTTATGGACATCCCTCAAAATAAATCTTTCTCTATATATCGCTATCTACCTGTAAACCTATCTATTTATCTACCTATCTTAATATACTAATCCTTAAGAGTGTATTTTTTTTAAATCCCATTTCCTGTGGTTTTATATGTGGTAAATTCTTTGGAAAATCATATCTATTACAATGCACAGTTTTCATTATATGCCTTCTGTCATCTCTTTTTAGATATTGATAAGCATTGTCTTTATGCGGAGTATAAGGAAATATCCACAACACTCATTTTTTATGATTTTAAGCAGTTTAAGAGGGGATTTCATTGAAGCTTAAAGATTCTTTCTACTAAGAATAAAATAGGAAGGCCACCTTCTAATTGAAACTTACTTCAACTGTGTTTTGTGAAGATGTGAGTCTGAAAATAGAGGGGAGATTCTCTACTATTAAGGAAAAGTTCCTACCTCCATTTTGTCCCCTTCTGAATACACATTCTCAGAAAACTTCTAATAAAAGTTCCACCTCATGGCTCATATCAATTAGGAAAGAACATGTGAGGAAAAAGACAACACTTGGAGTCAGACATTGGAAGGAAAGTAGAATAAGAAAAAGACTCATTCAAAAATAATTTCAGCCAATGCAGAAGTCAATCAGCACAACAAATACTGCTCTAATGGTCATGTTGGAGGCTGCTTACTCTGCTTCACTTCATTTCTGAATGAATCTATTCAGGCCTTCCACCATTTCCTTTATAGGAGCTGTTTCTAACTTTGACTACCAAAAATAATGGCTTCATTGACTCTTTCTTATATTTCAACTCTCTACTATATTAAATAAAACAAAACAAAACTTCATTCTTTGTCTTTCATGCTTTGATTGTTGCACTTTTTTTTTCTTGTGCATAGCAGTGCTTTCTTTATTCTCTCTTAATTTTTTGTTTTTTGTTTACTTTCCTTAGGCTGGCAATAATCTCTAGGCTTCTATTTTTGTTCACAATGAAGTTATACAGTTCATTGATCATTGACACTTTAAAACATTTATGATTATTTTTGCATAACAGCATTTTCTGCCTGAGCCAGCTGTCTTGATCCTTTAGAGTGTGACCATTTTTCCCTACCATACTTTTGGGTAATAGCCATAGCCAATTTTTCCCACTAAGTAAATTCCTCATTTTATTGAAAACATTTTTATAAAGCTTAAATTATTCACATTTATACCCCCTAATCTCTTTTCCCTTCCCATTCACTCTGGTAGAAGTTTGAAACCCTACTAATATATTATCATAGCTTAAAAAACTCCTCAGTATTAGCTTTTGAATTTGCCATATACTCCTTCCTCAGCACCAAAGAGACCTGTTAAAAATCAGAGAATGAAATCATGATGCTAAGAAGCACATCCAGAGATCATCTTGTACAAAGAACACAAAATTCTTTCTCCTGGGTTCAGTCGCCTGCTCCACCCTTTGCTGGCTTTGGGACAATCTTGAACAAATTACTTAACCCCCCTTTGCTTCAGTTTCTTTATGAAATGGGATAATCATGTTCACATTATAGGTTAGTTGTGAAAATTAAAGTAGTTAGTAGATACAGCTGCTCACAAACACATGCAGCTCATAACAGTTCATTGCACATACTAGGTAAATGTTACCTAGTATTTTTTAAAGAAAGATTTTATTTTAGAATAGTTTTAAATTTACAGAAATGGTGCAAAGATAGTGCACAGAGTGCCCATATACCCTGCACCAGTTTCCTCTTTTGTTAACCTCTTAAATCAGTATGGCAATTTGTCATTACTAATGAACCAATATTGATACGCTATTATTAACTAATAGTTTTTACCTAATGTCGTATTTCTGTTCTAGGATTCCACCGAGGATACTGCATTACATTTAGATGTCCTATCTCCTCGATTTCCTTGAAACTGTGACAATTTCTAAAAACTTTCCTCATTTTTGATGACCTTGACAGTTTGAGGTGATGAGATATTTTGTAGGATGTCCTTCAATTTCTTTCTGTTTTTCTTATGCTTAGCCTTGGGTTGTAAGATTGGGGAGAAAGGCCAAAGACATAAAGTAGAAGTCATGAGAATCATGTCACATCCTATAAAGGATATGTGCTATCAGCATGGCTTATCATTGAGGATTACCTTGACCACCTGGCTGAGGTAGTTCTTGCTGCTATCAAGTACCACCCCCCACACAACATAATACACGACCACCACCAACTTTCCATACTATATTCTTTGGAAAGAAGTCACTATATGCAGCCCGTACTTAAGATATGGGGAGTTATGCTCTGTCTCCTTGAGGGGGACAGTATCTACACAAATATTTGGGATTGTTCTGTATCAGAAATTTTCTACTTTCCCCCCATTTATTCATTCAAGAAATCATTTATTTATATCAGAAGGGACTCAGGAATATGTATTTTATCCTTTGGGTTACAATCCAGTACTGCTTGACTTAAGTTGTTGCTTAGCTCAGTTGTTCCAGCTTTGACCATTGGGAGCTCTTTCAGTTGATTCCTGGATTCCATTTACATATTCCCACATTATTTTGCTTTTTACTTTATGGCACTACATCATACTCCAGGCTCATGGTGTATATTCCTTGCCCCAGCCCTAGAATCAGCCATTTCTCCAAAAAGCCCTGGTTCCTTTTATTGGAGAATCATGTTAAAAACACAAATCTGATCACTGGGCCTGCTCATGGCTACTGGAGCATGTGCCTTGTTTCTAGGCCCCTGTAGTAGACAGCATTAAGAAATAACCCATGCATACTTCCATACACAATTATTTACATTTCTGATTTTATAATTTCTTGCTTTTGTCTTTGTTACTTGCTTTAACTTTCTATGTTGTATTGTTATTTTTAAATTTATGAAGTTAGGTGTTTAGTACACTAATTTTAGCCTTTTTTCTTTGCTAATATAATCATTTAAGCCCTCATATTTTCCCTCTACATACTATTTTAGCTTCATATCAAGTTTTGATAGGTAGTATTTTATTATTGCTATTGCTATATATTTTCTAGTTTTCATTGTAATTTTTTACCCCTAAGTTATTAGACATGTGATTTTATGTTTACAAATGGGTGGATTTTTTTCTAGTTATCTCTTTAAAATTCATTCTTAACTGTATTATGATTAATTTGTTCTGAATGATGTTTATTCTTTGAAATGTATTGATGCACATTTTATGGTTACTGTACTAAATTTTTGTGTTTTGTGTGTTCTTAATGAATGAGTATCCTTGGTTGATGGAAGCAATGTCCTGTGTAAAGATAAAAGACTGAGCTTGTATTACTCATTTTCTTCAATATTCCAACTGATTTTTTGCCTGAGCAGCCTATCAATTACTTAGAAAGTCTTAAAATCTCTCTCCTTGAAGGTATGTTCATAAATTCATCCTTGAAGTTTTATTAAATTTTGCTCTATATCTGTTGAAGTTGTGTCATTTGAGTCATACAAATTTAGAATTACTATGTCTTAGTAGTTAGTGATAGGCAACTTTCCATCATTGTGCGATGATTCTGGAGCTTCTGAAGAATGATTTTTGCCTTAAAGTGTATTATTTTTTAAATCAATGAGGCTACTCAAACTTTCTTTTGGGTTGTGTTTGCCTGGTTTATCTATTTTCATCCTTTTCTACCTTTTTGTAACATTTTACTTAATAGCAAACAATAATTTTAAAAATTCAGTCCAGAAGTCTTTAAATTTTAGAACATATACATTGATTATTATTATTGCCAATTTGTTTGTTCTTTTTTCTCTACCATATTGTTTTGTACCTTCTCTTTGTTCTGCTTTCATTGCTGTGTTTTTTTCTCCTTCCTTGCCATTTGATTATTACTTTTTAAAATTTGTTAAGACTTCTGTTTATTACTTCATTTCTGCCCTCTACTAGTTTACAAGTTATAAACTCCATTTATATTCTTTTGAAGGCTACCTTAGAAATTTCAACATGCATACTTAAATAATCAGTCTTGTCCCAAACAAAACAAGGATTTTAGACCACTTTAAATTCCATCAGACTCTCATTATTTGTATACTACTGATGGCCAATATTTCATCCATTTTGTCCTCTCTCCAACAAGATAGTTGATGTTTGCTTAGATGTTTAGTTTTACTCATATTTGGTTATTCTTTGCCCATCATTTCTGCTTTCATTTCAGACTTTTCCTCTTGTTCAAGTTCTCTTTTTTATGCAGTCCAACCCTTATAATTAACTTTAATTGTAATTTGTTGAAGATAAAATATTTTAGATTTTATTTGTACAAAAAAGTTTTCACATTATTAAGTTCTTAAGAAATAATTTCATTTGACATAAAGTTTTAAGCTGAAAATTACTTTCTTATAGAAGGTTGAGAAAATTACTCTCCAATTTTATGGCTTCCATGGCTGCTGACAAATCAGTGAGTTTATTTGTTATTTCTTTGTGTGTAGCATAATGTTCTCTCTGGCTTTATCAGGATCTTCTCTTCATCTTTTATTTTCTGTAGTTTCACCATGATATATCTAGTTATGGATTGCTTTTTATTTATCCTGCTTGGGATTTGTACTTCTTCCTAAATCTGCCAATCTGTATTTTTAATAAATTCTGGAAATTTTCTCAGCAGTTATGTCTTCACATATATCTTGTTATCCTTTTTTTCTTTTGCTTTCATTTGAAACTCCAAGATGTATGTTTGCTTTTCTTATTTTTAAGAAGTATCTTCATACTTATTACTTCTCTTACATTTTCCATATCTTTGTTTTTCTGCCCTGAAGTTTCTGTAATTTAGATTTATCTTCTAATTGACTAATTCTCTCTTCATCCATGTCTAACTTGATGTGCATGTATCCATGTTAAACATACATCCATGTCTAACATTTCTTTTCTTTTTTTTTATTTTAGCATTAGTACCTCTATGTGATTGTTTTTGTCAAATCTGCCTGGTCATTTTTTTGAGTTTCTTATTCCTTGATCTATTCAGTATTCTTCTTTTGTTTTTTTAACATAGTAAGCATACTTATTTAATATTCTTACTTGATATTTCTACCATTTGAAGTGTTAAGTGTTTTTGAATATGTCCTTGTTGTTTCTGGTCTCACTCATGGAGCATTGTTTCTTTGGGCATTTTATTATTATTATTTTCTGGGTTTATATGAATGAAATGTTTAAGGCCTAGACTGAAGATATATTTCTCTCATAGGTATGAGTATGCTGATTCTTGATTTTTAAGTTATGTGGATCACAAAATTATAAGCCTGTGAGGGTGGGCTTGTAGTTTTGAAGTCTCAGGAGGCACTTAGCATTCAGACTCTGCCAAGGCTAGGATAAACAAGTTTCTTTGCTGTCACCCTCTATGGAGTGGGATTTGTGTATGTATATATTTAGGCTTTGTATTTCAACAAAGGTGTACTCCTTTGTGATCTCAGCTTCATGTGGGGTCTCCTGTCAGTGACCTGCTCGGAGTAGGTCCTAGGCATCACCTCTGGTGCCCCCGCTTCTCACATGATGGATAGAGTGGGAGCTCATGGTCATGTTGGCACTTCCTTACATTCTTGGTTTCCTGCTTCTGCTTTGTTTTTGGTCTCTGAGGGTTTCCCTTATTTTCTTGTCAGTTCAACAGTATATTTTAATATATTTTCAAACATAATTTTAGTCATTATTTTAAAGAATTTATTTGCTTGTATATACTGAAAATTGACTAAACTTGTCCAATGATAGACACACTTGGATATAAGGGTGAGAAACTATGTAAGGTGGTAAAATCTCTAAAAAATATGACCATAGGGATATTCTTAGGAAGAGCCAAAAGTAATATCCTTTACTCTAATCCCTCCAGAAGACTTTGAAAACTAGTATAAGCCAAAAATTCAACAGAAAAATCTTCTGAGAGTGAGACTGAATAAATCTTCCAAGCATGGAATGGATGTCATTGCAATCAAAGATATTATCTGCCACATGAGAGGGATATTGAGCACGTATGTGGAGCATAGGAAATCCTCTAGTCAAAGGTCACACATTAATAGGCAACAAAGAGTACAAAATCACTCACTGTGGATACAGTATAGATATAAAATACAGATTTGAATGGAACCACACCCTGGATTTACTCCTTTTTCCTGGTGTATGGGGCCCTATGCTGCCCTTGGGAAATGAACAATGCACTAAGAAATATTAAGGAGGTGCTTGGTGGAAGAAAAGAGATGCAGTGGGCTGTTGGCAGTATAATGATTCTGAACTGCATTTCTTGAGCATTTTGAAGTGAGAGAGAGCAGAGGAAAGCATGAAGGACAAGAGGAGAAGGTAGTGGGGCCTTGGGTTGCAAAACAGAAAGACTAGTTGTGGCAGCCAGATGGAGAGACAACTGGGGAACTTGTTTGGATTTCCTCTGGTTCAACAGAGGAGACCAATTTGGGTTTGATTCAGAGCCCCTTTATAATTGCAACTCATCCCCCATACACACAATCCCCACATTTATATCCAGTGACAATATGGAATAATGCAAGATTTTTATATTCAACTTCCTGTCAAACTTCCTTAAGCAAGAAACATCTGACTTTTCATAATGAATTGCATTTCCAATGCCACTGAAATGCTGACATAAAAGGATCTATTCTGAAGATAATCTACCTAAAAACCACAACTATAATAAGAACAGTTTTATACTTATTAAATTCTATTTAGCAGCCTGGGAAAGGAGAAGGGATAGATTTTTTCCAAACCTCCCAAATTAATATTCAGAATGTTCCCAATTTTACATGAAGTGGGATATGCTTTTTATTTTACTTACCTATTTCTCATTGGAGCCAGTTTGTCTAAAAGATGACATGTACTGTGCATAGCTCAATCCTTGCTGATCTGAATTCAAGCTGACATAAATATGTATGCTGAAACTTGGCTTTACAGAAATTCGGAATACTTAAGTTCAGCTAAAATATCCACTGTAGAATGCTGTGGTCTGAAATCAAGAGTTAAGCATTGCATACTGTCACTATCATTATGATTAAAATAATAATTCTGATCACAGTTGGTAGTTACAATGCAGAGACTTTTTGTGAATTTGCAGGGGATACAGTCATCAAAAATGAGATAAAATTACTGATTCTTGCCTCAGTAACTATTCCCATATATACTCAAAAATATAATGTACTCCATAGTATCAACAATAGAGTATAAGAAGCCTCTGTAAAGTCAACATTATCACAGTACTCGGCACATATACACAAAACAAATGCTAGACATTACAGAGTTGTCATTTTCATTATTATTATTCACCCTACAGATAGATTTCACAGTAACTTATAACACGTTTGTGTAGATGGCCTCAAACAAACACCAACTCATACATAAAAACACCCATAGCTGTTTTCCTTATTGTATTTTTTATTAAGGTATTATTAATATACACTCTTATGAAGGTTTCACATGATAAAACAATGTGGTTACTACATTCATCCATATTATCGAGTCCTCCCCATACACCATTGCAGTCACTGTCCATCTGTGTAGTAAGATGCCACAGAGTCCCTATTTGCCTTCTCTGTGCTACACTGTCTTCCCCTTGATCCCCCCCACACCATGTGTGCCAATCATAATACCCCTCAATCCCCTTCTCTCTCCCTCCCCACCCACCCTCCCCCAACCTTCCCCTTTGATAACCACTATTCCCTTCTTGGAGTCTGTGAGTCTGCTGCTGTTTTGTTCCTTCAGTTTTGCTTCGTTGTTATGCTCCACAAATGAGGGAAATCATTTGGTACTTGTCTTTCTCTGCCTGGCTTATTTTACTGAGCATAATATCCTCCAGCTCCATCCATGTTGTTGCGAATGGTAGAATTTGTTTCTTTTTTATGGCTGAATAGTATTCCATTGTGTATATGTACCACCTCTTCTTTATCCATTCATGTACTGATGGACACTTAGGTTGCTTCCATATCTTGGCTATTGTAAATAGTGCTGCGATAAACATAGGGGTGCATATGTCTTTTTGAATCTGAGAAGTTGTTTTCTTTGGGTAAATTCCTAGGAGCCGAATTCCCGGGTCAAATGGTATTTCTATTTTTAGTTTTTTGAGGAATCTCAATATTGCTTTCCACAATGGTTGAACCAGCTTGCATTCCCACCAGCAGTGTAGGACGGTTCCCTTTTCTCTGCATCCTCACCAGCATTTGTTGTTCTTAGTCTTCTTGATGCTGGCCATCCTAAGTGGTGTCAGGTGATATCTCATTGTGATTTTAATTTGCATTTCCCTGATAATTAGCAATGTGGAGCATCTTTTCATGTGTCTGTTGGCCATCTGAATTTCTTCTTTGGAGAAGTGTCTGTTCATATTTTCTGCCCATTTTTAAATCGGGTTATTTGCTTTTTGGTTGTTGAGATGTAAGAGTTCTTTATATATTTTGGATGTTAACCCCTTGTCGAATATGTTGTTGACAAATATATTCTCCCATACTGTAGAATGCCTTTTTGTTCTGTTGATGGTGCCCTTTGCTGTACAGAAGCTTTTTAGTTTGATGTAGTCCCATTTGTTCATTTTCGTTTTTGTTTCCCTTGCTCAAGGAGATACGTTCAAGAAGAAGTTGCTCATGTTTATATTCAGGAGATTTTTGCCTATGTTGTCTTCTAAGAGTTTTATGGTTTCATGACTTACATTAAGGTCTTTGATCCATTTCGAGTTTACTTCTGTGTATGGGATTCTGTTTTCACTATTATTTTATTCTGACCACTAATGCCTCTGGTTCATCTGCTATATTAGATGCCTCCCCTATTCTATCTCCTCTCTGGACCTCTTGCCCCCACTGAAACCTTTTATCTTTTTTTTCTGCTGCTGATTCTGTCTCAGTGTTAGGAAACAGAAAGAGGCCTCTCCCTTTGTCAAACCAGGAAAGGACAAGAGATGAATATTTTCTCTATTTCCCTAGTTGAAATTTAGAATGAATTTCCCTTAGAAACAAGTCCAGATGGAAGCAACCAAAATGAGTAAGTGACATCAGGCCTGTGAAGTGTTCTCCATGCTGCGGCAATAAAGAGACTTAATTACAGGAGAATCAGGTGAAACTGTCCTCTGATTCAGAGAAAGGAACCCACAAACCCTAGCCATTTCAGAGAAGAGCTGAAAAGGACTTGAATGTAGAGAGAGAACATTATAGGTGAGAGAGTTGGCACAAGCAAAAACTCTAAAAAGAAAAAGTGTGTGTGTGTGTGTCTGTGTGTCTGTGTGTCTGTGTGTGTGTGAGGTGTTGATCAGCTAGGGTAGGTTGGGGGAGTAGAGTAACAAGACCAATGTGATTGGAATCAAGAGTGTGTTAATAAAGATAGCAAGAATATGTTTGGTAGCCAGTGTTAAACCAGATTACAGAGGCTCCCCTTAGAATGTTTCAGAGCTGTGTATCAATGATGGGTTTGACTCTGGGGTTTTGAATCTCTTAAGTTTTCCAATAGGTCAGGCCTCATTGCCATCCATAGGCCTGGCCTTAACCCAGGTCAAGGGACAGACAGTCATGCTTCTGGGACTAGTCTGATTTTGTACTCTGATTCGAATCATCAAGCTTTTGCCTTGTTCTTTCTTCTGGGGCCCTTTGATCCTAGTATTTGGGTTGCTACCTTGTTTCTCCAGTCATGAGTTCTTACCTTGTCCAGATGCTAAAAAATGCTGCCTTCCTCTCATGCTGGGATCCTTCCTCCCCCTTTAGCTTCTCCTGCCCTTTACCCTGCCCTCTTTTATCTCCCTGCACATTGGATTCTTTCCATGAGAGCAAGTTTCTTTCACTCATACCAGAACTTTCCATAGTTTTCTTGTTTAAAATACTATCTGTAAACTGCCATATGGAGTATTCTAATAACCATTCTGCTGCTGTGGGTGGGTCTGTAACATTTCTCTCATCTGGTTAAGAAATTATAGCTATGTGGAGATAAATCTTCATTCTCTCACTCCCCTACTAAAAACCTATTGCTTACAGAGTGGAATCCAAGTTCCCAAGATTGGGAGCAGCTTACTTTTGAAGAGAAGTGTGGGGAAGTTGGGGTTCCAGTGGCCAGGATCCTCACTGAACTTAAACCACCTGATGATGTAACTGGCCTGTTGCTGGGCTACCACTTCCACACCTTAAGGCAATAAGCTATTATTGTGCTGTATAGAGAGCTCGGCCCTGGGCTCTGCGCGGAGGCAGAGACGCTAGTGCTCGACCTACCCCAGGAAAACAAGCCTGGTAATAAACCCTTTCACCCCAAAGAACGTTCTGCTGTCAATTTCTTTGGTCGCATTGAATCCATACCGAATTTGCCTGGGACTGAAACTCATTGGCAAGACAGGAGGGTACCATGCTTTATTCATATTTATTCATCTCTAGTGTTTAGCATATAGAAAGCCCTCAGTAGTAAATCTTTGGGATGGATTTTGTTTTCTCTTTAAGTCTTTATCTATCACTTGGTTTCATGCTACCTGCCCCCTTTTCCTCCTTTTTTTTTAAAAATATAATTTATTTTATTATCATTAATTTACAGTTACATGTGCAATATTACGATTATTAAACTACCCCTTCATCAGGTCCACCCCACCAACCCCATTACAGTCACTGTCCATCAGCGTAGTGAGATGCTATAGAATCACTACTTGTCTTCTCTGAGTTGTACTGCCCTCCCCGTGCCCCCCCAACATTACATCTGCTAATCGTAATGCCCCTTTTTCCCTCTTATCCCTCCCTTCCGCCCATTTTCCCCAGTCCCTTTCCCTTTGGTAACTATTAGTCCGTTCTTGGGTTCTGTGAGTCTGCTGCTGTTTTGTTCCTTCAGTATTTTTTCTTTGTTCTTATACTCCACATATGAGTGAAATCATTTGATAATTGTCTTTTTCGGCTTGGCTTATTTCACTGAGCATAATACCCTCTAGCTCCATCCATGTTGTTGCAAATGGTAGGATTTGTTTTCTTCATATGGCTGAATAATATTCCATTGTGTATATGTACCACATCTTCTTTATCCATTCATCTACTGATGGACACTTAGGTTGCTTCCATTGCTTGGCTATTGTAAATAGTGCTGCAATAAACATAGGGGTGCATCTGTCCTTTTCAAATTGGGCTGCTGCATTCTTAGGGTAAATTCCTAGGAGTGGAATTCCTGGGTCAAATGGTATTTCTATTTTGAGTTTTTTGAGGAACCTCCATACTGCTTTCCACAATGGTTGAACTAATTTGCAGTCCCACCAGGAGTGTAGGAGGGTTCCCTTTTCTCCACATCCACACCAACATTTGTTGTTGTTTGTGTTTTGGGTGTTGGCCATCCTCACTGGTGTGAGGTGATATCTCATTGTGGTTTTAATCTGCATTTCTCTGATGATTAGCGATGTGGAGCATCTTTTCATGTGCCTGTTGGCCATCTGAATTTCTTCTTTGGAGAAGTGTCTATTCATGTCCTCTGCCCATTTCTTAATTGGATTATTTGCTTTCTGTTTGTTAAGGTGCATGAGTTCTTTATATATTTTGGATGTCAACCCTTTATCAGATACGTTTTTTATGAATATATTCTCCCATACTGTACGATGTCTTTTTGTTCTACTGATGGTGTCCTTTGCTGTACAGAAGCTTTTCAGCTTGATATAGTCCCACTTGTTCATTTTTGCTTTTGTTTCCCTTGCCCGGGGAGATATGTTCATGAAGAAGTTGTTCATGTTTATGTCCAAGAGATTTTTGCCTATGTTTTTTTCTAAGAGTTTTATGGTTTCATGACTTACATTCAGGTCTTTGATCCACCTTGAGTTTACCTTTGTGTATGGGGCTAGACAGTAGTCCAGTTTCATTCTCTTACATGTAGCTGTCCAGTTTTGCCAACACCAGCTGCTGAAGAGGCTGTCATCTCCCCATTGTATATCCAAGGCACTTTTATCAAATATTAATTGACTGTATATGTTTGGGTTAATGTTTGGATTTTCTATTCTGTTCCACTGGTCTGTGGGTCTGTTTTGTGCCAATACCAAATTGTCTTGATTACTGTGGCTTTGTAGTAGAGCTTGAAGTCAGGGAGCGTAATTCCCCCTGTTTTATTCCTCCTTCTCAGGATTGCTTTGGCTATTCAGGGTCTTTTGTGGTTCCATACGAATTTTAGAATTATTTGTTCCAGTTCATTGAAGAAAGCTGTTGGTAGTTTGATAGGGATTGCATTGAATCTGTAGATTGCTTTAGGTAGTATAGCCATTTGACAATATTTATTCTTCCTAGCCAAGAGCATGGGATGCATTTCCATTTGTTAGTGTCCTCTTTAATTTCTCTTTGGAGTGTCTTGTAGTTTTCAGAGCACAGGTCTTTCACTTCCTTCGTTAGGTTTATTCCTAGGTATTTTATTCTTTTTGATGCAATTGTGAATGGAATTGTTTTTCTGATTTCTCTTTCCGTTAGTTCATCATTAGTGTACAGGAAAGCAACAGATTTCTGTGTGTTAATTTTGTATCCTGCAACTTTGCTGAATTCAGATATTAGTTCTAGTAGTTTTGGAATGGAATCTTTAGGGTTTTTTATGTACAGTATCATGTATGTCATCTGCAAATAGTGACAATTTGACTTCTTCTTTACCAATCTGGATGCCTTGTATGTCTTTGTTTTGTCTGATTGCTGTGGCTAGGACCTCCAGTACTATGTTGAATAACAGTGAGAGAGTGGGCATCCCTGTCTTGTTCCCGATCTTAGATGAAAAGCTTTCAGCGTCTCGCCGTTAAGTATGATGTTAGCTGTGGGTTTGTCATGTATAGCCTTTATGATGTTGAGGTACTTGCCGTCTATACCCATTTTGTTGAGAGTTTTAATCATGAATGGATACTGAATTTTGTCAAATGCTTTTTCAGCATCTATGGAGATGATCATGTAGTTTTTGTTCTTCTTTTTGTTGATGTGGTGGATGATGTTGATGGATTTTCGAATGTTGTACCATCCTTGCATCCCTGGGATGAATCCCACTTGATCATGGTGTGTGATCTTCTTGATGTATTTTTGAATTCGGTTTGCTAATATTTTGTTGAGTATTTTTGCATCTACGTTCATCAGGGATATTGGTCTGTAATTTTCTTTTTTTGTGAGGTCTTTGCCCGGTTTTGGTATTAGAGTGATGCTGGCTTCATAGAATGAGTTTGGAAGTATTCCCTCCTCTTCTATTTTTTGGAAACTTTAAGGAGAATGGGTGTTATTTCTTCTCTATATGTCTGGTAGAATTCAGAGGTGAATCCATCTGGTCCGGGGGTTTTGTTCTTGGGTAGTTCTTTGATTACTGATTCAATTTCATTGCTGGTGATTGGTCTGTTTAGTTTTTCTGTTTCTTGCTTGGTCAGTCTTGGAAGGTTGTATTTTTCTAGAAGTTGTCCATTTCTTCTATGTTTTCCAGCTTGTTAGCATATAGATTCTCATAATATTCTCTTATGATTCTTTGTATTTCATGTAAGGTCCGTCGTGATTTTTCCTTTCTCATTTCTGATTGTGTTTTTATGTGTGTACGGACCTCTTTTTCTCTTAATGAGTCTGGCTAGGGGTTTATCTATTTTGTTTATTTTTCAGAACCAGCTCTTGGTTTTATTGATTTTTTCTATTGTTTTATTCTTCTCAATTTTATTTATTTCTTCTCTAATCTTTATTATGTCCCTCTTCTGGTGACTTTGGGCCTCATTTGTTCTTCTTTTTCCAATTTCAGTAATTGTGTCTTTAGACTATTCATTTGGGAGTGTTCTTCCTTCTTTAAATAGGCCTGGATTGCAATATACTTTCCTCTTAGAACTGCCTTTG
Organism: Smutsia gigantea; assembly: GCA_032199065.1. Lineage (NCBI taxonomy): Eukaryota > Metazoa > Chordata > Mammalia > Pholidota > Manidae > Smutsia > Smutsia gigantea. Next base: position 82,326 of record JAVSCE010011117.1, read on the forward strand.
CTGCGTCCCACACAAGTTGTGGCTTTGTGTTGTTGTTGTCATTAGTCTCCATATATTCTTTGATTTCTGTTTTGATTTGGTCGTTAACCCATTGATTAATTAGGAGAGTGTTGTTAAGTCTCCATGTATTTGTGAGCTTTTTGATTTCTTTCTAAAATTTATTTCTAGTTTTATACCTTTGTGATCTGAGAAGTTGGTTGGTAGGATTTCAATATTTTTGAAATTACTGAGGTTCTTTGTGTGGCCTAGTATGTGGTCTATTCTGG
>JAVSCE010011118.1:0-12619 GCA_032199065.1 Smutsia gigantea
AGGCTTTCGGGTAAGAGTGAAAGAGAATGATCAAGAAACAGGCGAAAAAGGGAATGTAATATTGTGGAAGCCATGTCAAGCATATTTTTAAGAAGGAGGGTCTGAGAGTATCTTTGTGATTGCCAAGGAAGATGAAAACTGAGCATTGTCTACTGGCTTGACTACTACTTAGTGATCATCATGGCTTCTTGTAAGACCTTTTCTTGGAGGAATCATTGGGTAGGAAGACTCCACTTCCCATCCCCCAGAACCGAGTTACCTTTCCTCTGACCTAGCAAAGTATTCATCTTATGTACCTCTAATGTGATTTTTCCTCTATGGTTTATGATGATAGCTGTTTGTACTAGCTTCATTCCCATAATATCAGTTTCCTGAAGACAGAGGTCATGCAAAGTACCATAGTAATTACACCTAGTAAATATTTAATAATTTAGCCTTAGAATTATTGGTTCTTACAGAACAAGTCATGTTTCTTTGTTTGTTTATCATTCACTGAATAGTTTGTTTATTTACCAATTCCCTACCATGTGCCAGGCACATGAATATAGTGGTAAAAAAGAAGATACTCTTTCTGCATGAAACTTACAGTGTAGTGTAGACAGATGATAAAGAATAAGGAAATACATTTTCTGAGTGCCTTTAATGTCTTAACTTGCTTGTTCCTCATAACAAACATATGACATAGATGTTATCACTAGTCCTTTTTTTTTTTCTGATGAGAAAATGGAGGCACCAAGATACTCAGTTACTTGCCGGGGTCATCAATTCATTAGAGGTGGATCTGGCATTCAAATCTAGGTATTTTGACTCCCAAATCCATGTTGTTAATCACCCCACTGCACTGCGAAGTGTTTTTCATAAACTATTATTATTATTATTATTGCTAATATTATTAATAATAATTATTTCTCAGCCTTGGGATCGTTTACTCCAGGTTATTGGCAAAATTAAATTTAGTTCCCAACCCAAGACTTTTTCCCCATGCAGTGCCTCTTCTTTAAGGGAGGGAGAATGGAGGAAGAAAACAGATGGAAGGATGAGGGAATCGGCAAAGAGAAAGGCTATGTGGAAGAGATGTAGGAAGGAATTAAACCTGTTAGGTTTTGGGTTTTCGATGCTACCAAACTACGTCTGATTTTTCAAGATTTTTTTCCCCTGTATTCTCAAGAGGGGATATTCTTAAAAGATATTTCCATGCACATAATCATATTCCATTTCATAGACTAGCAAAAAATAATTCAGGAGCTAGGAGACCCTAGCCACTTAAAAGTAAAGATTATATTTTGGAAAGGACATTACTACTGTCATTTATATCATGAAGACATTGGTTAGAAGATACACTAGAAGGTTTGTTTACCAACAGCCAAATCTTTGAAGAGTATGTGTGTGTGTGTATGATATATATAGGAGTGCCTACTTATTTTATAAAATCCTGGTAAATTGAATTTACTTTGTATATACATTTTGGGGTAGAAAATGTGGAAAAATTTTTCTGGGATGAGAAAGTTTTTGTACTTATATTTGAGGCTGCTCTAACATCAAGCACAATATTTAAGCATCACAAATATACACTAAGCAAAGGACAGATGCACAAGGAATTTAAGCAGAGTTTTTCTAAATGGCAAATAATTAGAGGGGAACAGATGCCTATGGGCAGCAAAGGATGAAGTGAGGTACCAGGAATTTTAAAAGAGAGATGGAAATACATATGTTGAATGCAATCACTCTCAAGGATGTTGAAGCCTAGAGGGTATTCGCTCCCAAAGTTCTATGTTTTTGTGGGTTTTGACATTAATTTTTGTTCTCTCTTTACCTATATTTCTCAAAGGAATACATCATGCTAATCATTCCAAAGTGGAACAGATTTTCTTTCGATCCTCAGTTTTGGATGACTTTGTGGTTTGTGTCTCTTTCTTCTCCCTCCCCAGGGCCTTGTCCTTTCACAGGACTGCCAGGATATGACATTTCATAACAGTGTCACTCCTCATGTATTTATTATTTATATGCCCATCTACTTCCAGAAGGGTTTTTAGGTAGCCTACTAATAAAAGACACCTACAAATGTGATGTTTTTTTTCATGCTATGCATTTTGGACGGACAACCCTGCTATAAAATGGGTTGTGTCCATCTCAGAACTATTCTGTATAGTCTTGATGTGGAAAAAGAAACAAATATCCAAGAATAAAGTAGAGAAGAGCATTAGGCATTTCCCATCTTCCCATAGAGTGGTAGTTTAAACAGCAGGGGCACTGAGCAGAGCGATTCAGCAACCCAGCAAAGCTGAGCTATAGCACCTGATCATTATCCTTCAGGCTTAAGATTTACCTGTTGTGCTCCTTGTAACAAAAGAAATGAAATCTCTGTAATTATATTGGAAGGGGGAGGAGATCGTGTTTTAGTTCCTTTGATCTTGAGCTAGAATAGGCTCTGCTTTTGGAAATTTAATTTGAAAGAATCCAACGTACACATCTGCTTTTTGTACTGCAATTCCTATTGAGCTTGAAAATAGAAATTTATTAATGCAAATGTGTAGAGTAGAATCTGTGCCTTGAGAAAAAAAATACACATTCAAAACACAAGATGGTCCTTCCTACATAGCTGTGGAAGATTTTAGTAAGTATGTTCTCTGTTTTTCTTCTAGAGTTCAGAGATGAGGTTCTTTGTTAACAGGGACTAAGCATAAAAATTACAGGACACATTGCGGAACAGAAAGATTCATTATTACTTCAGTGTTTAAAAGTTTCCAAAGGACCAATTGGCTGGTAGAGACTTAAGAAGTGTACTGAATCCTAAAAAGAAAACAAGTGCATCATCAAACCATTTGGAGAACATGTTTGAATTGATGGCAGGGCCCATGCTAAGAGACAAAGCTTCCATTTCAACGAATCCAGTCTGCCTGTGTTCTGTAAAATTGCCTTTGCCAATAAATGAATGCCTTGCAGGTTTTAGGACACGTACTCACCCAACTTAGCCTGGACTCTATTTTATTTTCATATCATTACATGAAACTACACATAAATGACACTTGACTTAATCCTTAGAGTGCCTGGATTGCATGGTCTGTTTTGATTAACTTCTTCTTGTCCTCAGTGTAAATTTTCCAGTAAAGCCTACAATGTCATGAGCATTTTGGAACATAAATCCTTTAAGCTGTTTTGCAGTCATATAGTTGTTTTTTATAGGGTTTGAGTGCTTTCATAAACTCTTTCTCATCTCCAAATGGGCAAAATAAATTATAAATTGTGGAGAGCAGTCAGTCACTGGATGAGCAGTCATCTCCTAAAGCTGAGGAAAGTATCCATTTTCAGTTGGGTGAATAAAGCCCATTCCTTATAATATTTGTGCTCTATTGACAGATCTCAAAACCTTTGTTACAAATTACCTAGGTTTATGAAGGAATTCATGATTAAAGAATGTATTGAATCAATAAAGCCAGTCTTTTTTTTTTCCATGTAATGTGGGGAGATTTCTTGCCAAAATAGTAGGTGGGCTCGAGTGGTGTATATAGTGGTGCCATTTTGTATTCTTTTGGTTACTCTTTCTTCACCACTGAGCTTTTGAATTAAAAAAAATTTATTTTTAAGGCACAGAAGGCTGCAAGCCACATAAAGTTAAGCTGTGATTAGGAAATTTGAGTTTAAAACTGGGAGCCTGTCGTTAACTTGCTGTGTCTGAGATGGTGTTTCAGTTGTCCTGCCAGGATAATCCTGTGACCCTTGCAAATGTACAATTTCGTTTGGGTTCAGTGAGTCCTGGTTGAGTCTGTGATAGGGACACCAAAGGACACAGAAATGAAGACACCAAATGTTGAGACTGAACTGTCTCCCCCGAGGCTTTTGAGTAACTAGGGTTTCATTTGAACCAATTTTGGGGGGCCTTGGAAAGTATTGCTGACCACTTCCAGTTAATTAATTTCTAACATTTCAATCTAATTGTGACTTTTTCGTGTTTCCTACATCTTTCTTCCTCCCAGGCAGGAAACTCACCAACAAAATTTCTATTTCTAATGGCGGACAGTGGGGGTGCAGAAACCAAGCAGTCACCCTTAAAAATTAATGAGCTTAATGATGGTTTGAGAAGCAATTGTGATGGTGGTCTGGGAGGGAGGGGCCGTGGGGATGGCAGAAGGAAGAAGGCTGGTCTCCTTATAAGTGACAATGATGTGAGCCCCTGTCCTTATCTCCCCTCCTGGTCCTCCCAGCCCCCTCCCCAGTCACCACCCCTTTCATCTTCTCTTCACAGGAGCCAAAGCAGATAGAAAGACAGGGCGATTATGAAGACGTCAGTTGGAGCGTAGGCAGGCGAGAGGGGCGCAGCGCTCCAGATGAGGTCCGGGGGGAGCCGAGGAGGGTCACTCATGGACGACCGTGTGTGTGTGTCTGACAGACTGTGAAATGGTGCGTTGTTGCACGGCTGCGCTGCACCTGGGCCCTTCATCTGTGATTGATTGGTTTGGTCATGTGTAATGGTCCCATCTGCTCTGTGTTGTTTTTCTTTTTTTACTTATAAACACTGTTCCCAGCGGCTGAGAGAGGATGAGCTATGTTTTGTCATCTTCACTTACACTTTAGCTCAAAAAAGTGGTCAAGTAGGTAAGCTCTAAAATCTATCCAAGTAATGTAGTAGGAAAGTACGGGTTTTCCCCTTTGCCTGGTGTGCATGTGCGCGCATGAGTGTGCAGTGCGGGGCGCGCCCCCTGCGCACGCGTGTGTGCCTGGCGTTTGTATGCTGCCTGGTAATATCTGAATAGTTCTTGAACCACGGCAGACCAAAACATCACAGAAATGATTTGCACGAATCTCTGTATTGTGACTTACTGCAGCGAGGAGTTTTTTTTTTTTTTGTAACGGAGCCAATACTTAATTAAAACCGCTGACATCATGGTGTTATAATTAAGCGTGGCATTAATTAAGCTGGAATAACGATTTTTTTTTATTAAGAACTGCTTTTATTGTGTAAGACCGTTATCGTCTAAAAACAAAATAATTTTAAAGCAAAAACTAATCCCCTCTACCTGGGCCCTTTTCAACTTCCCCAAAGTCCGGCCTCAGGACTGTCGTCACTGGGCTGTGTGTGTGTGTGTGTGTGTGTGTGTGTGTGTGTGTGTGTGTGTGGTTGGGTGGTGGTGGGATGGAGGGAGAGTGGATGTGAATTTTGTTTTTTTCACCCAAAAATGCTGATCGGCTCCTGGCATTCTGATGGCTAATTATGCATCGGAGAGCTTCGACAGCTGCATTCATCATCATAAAATGTAATAATTAATGACATTCCAACAAAGAAAAATATGCAAATGAGGACTCATTAGCATTTTCATATTCAGCTTTGATAATGCTTTTGCTGACAAGGTTGTAATTAATGAAAATTCATGTCGCAGTCAGGAGATTGGATCGGTTTCATTCCGCTCACAATTCCCAAATGCTTGCATTATGGAAAATCGGCAGCTCTGCCAACTTTTCAGGGAAGAAAAAAAAAAAACACACACACACACACACACTAAAAGCACCAGATGCAAATTAATGGTAGGGAGTCTTTAACTCTTTAAACCACCCCCCTAAATTTCCATCATAGGAAACATGTGATGAGTTTTAGCCTAAGAACTAGATTCTTTTTTTTTTTTAATCACAGCAATGAAGTACTTTTATTTGTGACCCAAGTATGAGAATTTCTGGCAAACTTTTTTCAAAATGTTAAACAAAAACCCTCCACCTTTTCCCCTCTTTCCTTTTCCCTTTCAAGACTCTTTAAATTTACATAGTAAAACATGTTAGGACAGCCAAGCCTCAGCGTGTTGTGTTCTGTCCTCTAGCTGGCAAATTTACGCCACGACAGTTTATTCATCCGCATGCTTTTTGGCGACCTTCATCACGTATTTGTGCTTAGATCTCCTGGTGCCTCCCTCCGTGTGCTACCCATAGGTCGAAAGAAAAGCAAGTATTCTATTTCTCTTTTCAGGGTGGGGTTTTTTTTCTTCTTTTTGGAAGATGGTTGTTTTTTAGCGCTTTTTCTTTTTAATCTATTCCCTTTGTGGTTTCGTGTAAGAGTTTGGGAATGTGCCCATAATTCTCTCACTCAACACTTCTGGTGTAGTGTGCTTCAGACGTAATTTTAAGAGACACTATGCCATCAGAATGGGTACCCAGAAACCCCAGAACACAGCTATCGACAAGTATTCAGGACAGAGAGCTATTAATTTATAAACCCTCTGTGTGTTGCTTTCAAAATATGACTGTAGGTTGGCAAGTAACCATTTGGTGCCGACCTGTACTATGTGGTTTGTCATACGAGCCTAAAGTTACACTGAAAGTTCTATCTTACCCTCAAGATCAGAAAGAAAACCTTAACAGAGTTCTGACCTGATGTGAGATTTGATATTTAGGTTAAAAAAAGAAACAACGATCCATTACTAAGCCAGATCTTTTTGCTGAGGCAGATATTTGAGGGGAAAAAAAAAGGTTTGTATAAAGATTAAGAAAAAGAATGAAAGCATATTTCTTTATAAATTGTCAATTTTATAAGCATTTTCGCTCTCAAATGATATAAAACAACTTCAGGCAGTTCCTAAGATGCAGTTTCCTGTTTATTTAAAGTTAAATTGTAATTCCCCAAGTTGCTAGCCTAGCATAAATAAAGAATATAAATATGCCTTGTTAGGGGAAGATAGAAACTTTGATATGGTAGGTCTTATTTCTTATAGTACCTCAGTAAAATACAAAGTCTCATCAGTTATTTAATGAGAACTTTAAAGTAAATCATTTTTTCCTATTATGCAGTTAAGAATGGTTTTTTTTTCCCCTCAGTAACCTCGGAGTTCCAAGAAACAGTCTTATTCAATCTCTTGCCTTATTCCAATTTCTGTTTTGTCACAGTTTGTACATGAATGTGTGTGTGTGTGTGTGTGTACACATGGTGTATCAGTATCTGAATTATGGTGGCTCTGTCCTCTTTTCTTTAAAATAATCCATTGTGTTGAAATAGCAGGCAGAAGAAGGATTTACTTTTTTCATTTTGGTTTAGTTGTATTTTATGCAGGCAAACTGCCCATCCAGGTGGTAGAATTTCACCTGTAAGCAATCTGAAATGATAGGTTAATTCTGACATTTTATTGAGCTGTTTTATTTTCTTTTCATACAGTATAACTAAGTGCAGAATTACTACTCAAGATAATATTTCCTTTTTTTAAAAGTGCTTCCTGCTGTGATTGGTTCTTTTTTCTCTCAAATCTGTATTTTGGGCTCAATTAAAATCTGTGGCTTTAGGCACTTTGCTGCTATTGTCAAACCACATCTGATGAAATCTTTGACCACTTCTAATATGTGTGAATGAGGAAGTGATGGCAGAAGTGAGGAACAAGTGTCGATCAGCAGGTTAGATGGTTCATTCGTTGAGAAGATCATTTTGATTTTGTAAGCTCAGCATTCACTGGCTTTGATACATTCACCTTGTTTTCTCCCCCCATCAAATTCACAAATGTATACCAGTTCCTACCTTCCTAAGTAATGCCTAGAATGGTGTTAGTGCCCAGAATCCTGAAATTTGGTTTTGTTTTCAGTGTGGCGGGCCTCTGGTGGCTACAGTGATGGAATAAACTGAAAAAAAAATACTTTGAAATGATTTGTTGACCTGTTATTAAAGAATCACATTATTTCCTAAAGCAAGTCTGGGGGGTGTTTTCCTAGTAAAGTGTTAAAGAGAAAGGTGATATAGAGATTGTTTTTACTCATAATAATTGTAACTATACTGTTACAAGTTATTTTTGAATGCTAACCTCTTGTTTTTATTTCTAGAATTCCTCATTTGCATTAATTACTTCTTGAGTTATTTATATAATAAAGATGGTGGTAGGGGCATCATCTACCCTGGCTTATCCCTTGGGAGTACATTTTTGAAAGTACTAATATTTTACCCATTAAGATTTGGGACCCTAGTCATGGCAATTTTTGTTGCTCTCTCTGTTAACTGTTCTGCATGTGTTAATTCCTGTAAGCATTTTCTTTTTAAAGTGGTGAGATTTCACTGTCCAGCAGCAAGCCACATTTACTGGAGTCATTGCAATCTGAAATAGGAAACCTGTGGGTGATCATTTGTACCCTCCCCAGAAGCTATCGCTTCAGTCAAGGGGAGTTACAGCCCCATAACTGAGAATTTTGAAGTAGTTGTTTCACTAAAACATCCAAAGGTTTTGTTTCAGGTATTGCAACAAAATCAACATTTGTTTGTGGCCAGTGAAGCCAGTGTTCCTGGCAGTATCCTCATCCAGTTGCTTCTCATATTTCCCTTGCAAACTTTCTTTCCCATTGGTTGGGGTCTGTGGAGAGATTTCAGTGGCTGGCTGGTAGAAGTGTTTGGGAGAACATTTGCCTATCAAAGCAGCCTAAATATTTGCAAAAATGTTTGCTTGAGAAAAAAGAATCCACTTAGAATTAGGAAGTAGCTGCTTAAACATTTTAAAAGCATTTGTGATTTCCCGAAGCATATTATTCTTGAGCCAAGACCTAAGCTGAATTTCAGGGGTCATCCCAGAATCCATATATTTTAAAAGCATATAAGATAATAAATGTTTTGCTTTATGATTAAGATCTGTACCTATATATGGCACTAAAATGTAAAAGAAAAAGAAAAAGATGAATATATTTAAAAATTAATTGGTATCATTTCATGAACATGTAAAACAAAATATGTAGAGAATGGGCTTCATGAAATGATAGGACTGAATAGCTGTTGAATAGCTAGCTCATTATTTTCCTCTATTGTGTATTTTTTTCCCTATAAAACACAATGGTATGACTGTGATATGATATCCAGTTCTGTTGGACTTCATAAGCTTTCTCTTAATAGTAATGATTTGATGGCAGATCTTCCTGTCTTTTTCTTGGTAAAGAGTTTTATGTGGGCATTTTTGTGTTCAAATTATGAAAATTTTAACTGTATTACACTGATGGCTTGGAAACAGTACATATAAAACTCAGTGCAGGCCAATTTTTCCAATTTGTTAACAATGTAGGAGTTGAGCGTTGACAATTACTGTACTTAAAAGCCCCTCAGATCAGGTGTTATTTTACCATCTGGACATTTTAATTAGTAATAAAAATGTGGATCTGGATACACAGAAATAGGATCTATAGTACACAATGGCCCTATGCACTCTATTGGTGCTGAGATGTGCATGACTACATTTTACGTGTGTGTGTGTGTGTGTGTGTGTGTGTGTGTGTGTGTGCGTGTAGCACCCTCACGTGCGGGTGTTCATGTGTAAGTGTAATTGTGTGTTGAGTATGTGTTCATTCCTCCTAGGAAATCCCGGCATAGGATTCTGGCATCTTTTTCAAACTGGGCACTGTCACAATACCAAAATATTTGACTACTTTTCTTAGATCTGAAGTAAAAGTGTATAACACACATGCCTGCATTTCTGAGTGATACTTGCCTAAATGTTTTTAGTGTTTGTACTTCCTCACGTAGTCGATGGTATGGTATGGTATGGCACTACAATGCTTATGTAAAGAGGTAGGCTTAAACAGAAAATGTGGATCCTCCATGTCACAGCTGTGTACTGTAAGGTAATACATTAACCTCTCTGAATAACCTTTTTTCTTCCATAGGGAGTGAACGTATTAATGATAGGTAAGACACCTACCTCAGGATTATGAAGTTTATAAGAGCATGTCTGTGAAAGTACTTGATAAAATATGCAGAGCTATAACAATTGATGTTTAATACAAATGACCAATTCATAGCCACATACCATTTTCACAATTTACTAAATTGTCTCATATTTAAAAATGAGATACAAATAAAAAATTACATTAGATGATTAACAAAGAGTAATTTTGGGACCACTAGAACATGTGTTCATAATTGTAAATATGAAGCAAAATGACCCATTTTTTTACAAAGTATTTGGATATGTGCTTTGAAATAATGTTATTCTTAATTAAGGCAGAAGCAAGTACATTTGAGAGAAAGAGTGACCCTCTGGAGAAATGGAGAGTGAAAATAGTTTAGGGAAATGAGTCTTAGTGTCTTCTCTTTTGGAAAGATGCATACATGTTTCAATCATTATGAATTTCATGTTTGTGAACCAGTGTGACTACCTAAATGATAATCATTGTTGTTTAGAAAAACTACCCATTATGATTTTATATATACGTATACACATGTATACTCATATATATTTGCTCAAGAATGTGTCATCCCCAAGAATTGAGGGTGTTGATAAACTGCTGTTTGGCACTGGACAAGATGAGTTTGGACACTTCTATAGGATGCTTTTTCAGTTTTTATTACAGATGCAGTTCTCTTCCTGAGAATTCTTCAGGAGAAATAACATTTACTTAATTTATTTAAAAGAATGGCATAATGGTATACGAGGATATAATTATACTATTTTGGTCATCTCATTAATTTCATTTCCTCTCCCTTAAAGAAGTAAATGCATACCTTGGTTTTAATGCAAATATAATTTACATTACATTGTCTCCAACAAAACTCAGCTTTGTTATAGATGACCCAGGTTGAACCCATGTCTTAGAAGCTTAAAGGACTTGACTCTGGGACATGGCTTGAGCAGGAGTATAGAGAGTTCCTTTTGGTGGCATGCTGGGAGGAGCTAAATTCAAGGAGGTAGTCCTCAGTTAATTCATTAATTTGGTAAATCATAAGCAAGCCACAGAAGAAACAAAAATGCCTGTTATGACTGTACAGCTTTTAAGATTTTTTAGGCTTAAGAATGGAAACTGATTTCATTTAATGGTCTGTCAGTTTCATTTAAATGTCTCGATCTAATGACCAGTTTTATCTGCATATTCTAATCTAGTGAACAGATAGGGTCTACATATTATTTGTCTTGAAAATTTTTAAATGAGGCTACAGGTCCTCCTCTGTAAAAGTACATTTGATGAAACAGCCATGTGTACCTTAACTTTCTGATTTAGGTAGCCACAGTCATGAGATGAAAAAGGAATTGTGGAACTTCTTTACAAATTGTCTCAAGGAATTCAGTTAAAAATTGAGGGGGGGACGACAGCATTTAAAATGTAATGAAAAAAATTAAGTAATTCCAAGTAAAGTCTGTAGCCAAACTCCTTAATTGTGATGCATTTGCTGAGTTCCCCTCTTCCATCGTCGGGCCTGCTCTGGTGCCATATGGCCTACCATGGAACATTTAACTTGTCAGATATAATGGATTGTCCTGGAAGCAGATTTTTGCTTTGAGCACTCGGCTCCTTTCTTGCATTTCACTCTCAGCTCCAGGCTGCAGGATGAAGGATTGTGGTGGAAATGCAAAGAAGAGACAAACAGTTGATTCCCCTTAAGAGAGTGACCTATATGCCACAAAATTTTACCCACGTAAAGAGGCATTATCCCCATCACTGGCCTTAGCAGGCTGCATGTCAAAATCATTTAAATTTGCCTGGACTTAACAGATTGTGCAAACATTTCAGAATTGAGTGCTTAGGAATAATAAAACATCGTCATTTTAACTTATGCAGAAATGGTGTAGCCACACATCGGCCGAAGGATAAGTGTTATTATTGTGACCTACATGTAGCCTAAGTCACCTGGTTTGTAAATGCTATAAATTTAAGTTCAACTCTAAAATCTACCGAGAATGCTTTAAAGAAATTACCTGATAGAGATGTTATGTGACTTCGTTGTTTTTGTTTGGTGAGTAGAGGTGAAGTTGAAATGATCATTCAGGTGGGTGGACAACCGGCAGCTAATTATTCCTACCAAGCTTTCCTTCTTGAAACTTAACTGTAAACCTCTGTCTATTTAAGTCTATTTGAAATTAGAGGTCAAACATCCTATGGATTATTTAATTTTTACTGTAAATTTTAAAAAGTACAGTACTTTACATTGATTTTAATTTGGTGCTTTCATGAGGTAATTCTTTTTTTCTTTTCTTTTCTAGTTGTGGTAACTGTTTCTGAAACCATAAGCGTAGAAAGCTCTAGGAGGAGTTTGTGACTTGTGCATTTATAGGAAAACTTCCTTAAAAGAATAAACAGTGCCTTATTATATGTACTTGTACATACATAGCTGCGAGGTACTTTTGAAGCATAACCTATTGTAACTCCAAAACAAATATTATAATACAGAGACCAGAATAGGCAACTTACAAATAACCAAGCACAAACAAGTGTAACAATAAATAACTTATATATTTCAATTTAACCATAAAATGATTCATATCTGGTTGCTCTAGGGTTACAACAATTAATAGACTTGTATTTGACACATGGAAACACACTAAAAGAAACTGTTTGCAAAGAGATTTAATACACTCACTAAAATTGTATGTTTATCTGTTAGAAATTCAGTATTTAATTTACTTCACCAAACTCATGTATTACAGGTAATTCTTAATATATATAGATCAGTGAAAACTACAGTGGCCTTGAAAACTGATATAACCTCACTTCTTATACAAAGATTTTCTTTTTAATGAACTGTCCATGAAGCAGCTAAGAAGTCTCTGTTGAAGTTGGTATTTAATAGTGTGTATTTCTTACTAATTCTAAACTGATCACATTTTCTTTATTAATGGCACTGATAGGATGACCCCCACCAATTCAGAGTTTGGTCAGGCTTAGTCCTAAATGAGTTTGGGTGGTGCCT